>WAAE01016080.1:0-11581 GCA_013400495.1 Nicator chloris
TCTCATTCAATCGCCGATAAGGCCCAAGGGACTGAACAAGGTACATATAACTCACTCAGCAAATAGATTTTTCTGCAGCTGTTGGAGTCCAGGGCATGGCAGAGACCCTCATGAACACCCCCATGTACACCTTGGGGGGTCCGGGACCATTGCAGGGACCCCGGGGGGACACTGCATTTGACTTTTGCCCATGGAAAGGACTTCCAACAATCAGAGATGAATTACAAAGAACGCAGATTTAAAATAGACATTAGTTTAGTTGATCACAGGGTGTAAAAGGTAGTTTGGGTTTTTTAGGATGGAGGTTGAAAAAGAACAAAACGGAGGATCTTGGGTGGTGTCTGAGCTTCTTCCTTCTTCTTCATAGACTCCATTTTCCTGCAGTGTGGTGGCACAGAGCTATTGGGTGAAACGGTTTGAGGTAAAAATGTCAATTAGAGAACTAAGTAACCATAATTGGTACAAAATTATAAATATCTTACGTTTTAACTTATGGTTGGAGGAGTTGTCCTTAAAAGAACTCTGAGAGACCCGCCCAGCGTCACTTTTCCAGCGGTTTTCCAAAGAGAAAAGATCTTGTAACAGCATGGCATGCGAAACGAGATAAGAAGAAAATAAACATCTTCAAGACCGAAGCTGGAAGCCTCTTTCTTTCTTTAAAAACTCTGGTAATGAACTGATCTTGGAGAAAACAGACGCTCGGAGATTTTTGGTGTCCCTGAGCACGAAACACAGCCAGGGTGCTGCCCTCATCACCTGCATCATTACAGAGACAACAGCAAAAAATCCTGATTACCAGAGCTGCTTCTTTCCTTTGAAATTGGCCGAAAACTACAGAAAGCCTCCGGGGGAGTTTTTCCAGCTCTGAAGGTCAAAAGGTACCACAGACGAATCCCAGGGGCCCCAGGAGATCGTTCGCTGTCAACCTGCTGGCCAGGAATGGAAGAAAAACCAGACCAACCTTCAGAATTGTAAAAAACAGCTATATAGCTTGGTAAGTTGTTGATATTTGCGAAACACACATATGGGAGGCAATTTATCCCAGGAGCAGCTGCAGACTATTTCTATATTGGAAAATTTAATAGCCACACATCCACAAAAAGTATTAAAATCAGAGTTAGAAGCTTTATTACTTTGGGTTCATAATTTTTACCCAGAGTACAAAGTTCAAGATTAATTACAGCCATGTCTGTGGGAAGATATTGTTATAGATACTAGCCAAACCAGCCGAATTAAAATATAAAAATAGTTTTATAGATTACAGAAAATTTTGATGAAACCATGGTCAAAACGGACAAAGTGTCAAGCCCGGGATATTGACACTGGTGAACAGAGTGTAACCCTCTCACTCGCCAACTCTCTGTCCACAATTTGGCTTGTCGGCCTCCCGGTTATTATACCCGCAAATTGCCCCCAGGCTTGAGTCCGCAATAGAGACAAAGTCTTTCTTTTTGGTGCAGATGAAATCCATAGTAGTTGAACACTGGTCTCCGGAGTTGCTGAAAAGGTTGAATATCGGTCTCCGGAGTTGCTGAAAAGGTTTATTGAGGGTGATGATTTCTTGATTCAATTTTAGATGTGGGTTCGGGTGGAGGCTGATAAGCTTATCCTTATCAATTGATAAGGATCACGCGTTAAGCACCGGTCGTTGGCCACAATCTCCTCCCGAAACTTGTGATTCCTTATTGTTACTTCAGATGTAAATGTTGTTTCCAAATGAGGTTTCAAGACTCCCTGTGAAACAGGCTTCCCGTAAACGCTTAGACAGAATTTGGATCTCAAAAAATATTAGTTATATACAATAAAAAGGGATTCTGGCATGAATTATCATTTCTACATAAAACAATATTAACAAACAATTATATCATAAAGCTACCCTCAGAAATAAGGCATGTTTTAAACTTTTACCAGCAGCAAGGATGATTTTAGAATCAATTTCACAGAAAAAAAGCAAAATTTGATCCAAAAATGGAACAGGAGAGTGATGAGATTTTCACTTTAATTCCATCAAGCCAAAAGCCAGGTCTAGTGGCTTTTACCCAGTCTTCAAACCCAAAACCAGCCAAATTAAAACTTCTGGTCAGTTCTTCCGACCAAGAAGACGATGCTATGCTCTTCTTTGAAGTTTCTCCCGAGGGGCAAGGGGGAACGGGACAACGCCGAACTGCTACAGCAGGTCTCCTTTCCCCATCCCCACCCTCATCTCAGCCTTCACTCCCGAGCACTTCCCCATTGCTGCAACTTGAATCACAAGCGCCTCTTGAACCCCAAATTTTAACAACGAGGGAAGGTTCCCAAACCCCACACGGAACTCTTGTACCCACATCTCCCTTCATCGCGGCGGGAAAAACAAAAGCGGCACGGAGGGAGGTGGGGGCAGAGACGTCAGCTGCGCCGACCGAAGCGGCGCCGACGGTGGCTGGGCAACCCTGCGGAAAAGCGGTGGTTATGCACGGAGAAACAATCGCGGCGCGTGAACAGATGGTGGCGGCGGGCAATGTAGTTTCGTGCGGGGAAGCCGCAAATACAGGCGTGCAGCTGCGTGGGCAAGCGGCAGCGGGAAGCGTGGTTTCTCGCGGTGGAATCGCGGGGGTACGCGAACTGCCGTGCGGGGTGCCGGGAATTGCGGAAGGCGGAAGGGCGCGGGGGAACATGGGCGGCTGGCAGCCACCATTGCAAAGAGGGGAGAGAGTGGAAGGGGAGGAGACAGAAAAAGCAGAATCAGAAATAATACAATTGCTCTTATCTGAGCTGTGTGAAACAGAAAGCGATCAGTCGGAGGATGAGTCGAGCTGCGGCGCAGCGGCGCTTCCGGGGTTTGAACCGTCAGGGGTGGGGGGCGGGCGCCACGCCGGACAAGGCGGCGGCGGCTGCTGCATCAGAGGTGGCGGAGACAGCGATCGGCGCAAGCGCCGGGGTGGGCGCGGCACCGATGGCAACGGATGAGAGTGCTGTGCAAAGAGGGGCAGGCATTGGGCGGAGACAAGGTGGAGACGCTTCTCTGCTCGCGGCTGCGCCGACAGGGGCAGGGCCGGGGCAGGAGCACGGCGGACAGGAGCAGGGCGGGGGCTCCCCCCCACTCTCGCTCCACCGGACGCTGCGTGAAATTACACTACAATCTGTAGTGCATCCAAAAATACGAAGAGACCCCAGACTGTCCCAACAAACTACATCAATTAAAAGCACAGATTCTCCTCAAATCCATCCAGAGTCTCCGACAACCACAGAAATCCCCCAAACCTCTGAGATCCACAGCTGAAGCCTTGGCGGCTGAGCGGTGTAGCATCCGCGCCATCTAGTGGCAGAATAGCACAATTACAAGAATTTTTTCCCACGATTTATAAAAAGCATATTCGAATTCCGAAACAGAAATATATTACTGAAGAAGAACTATTATTAACTCCTGAGGAACAAATAACTGAAGATATTCCTATTCAAGAAGAACAGCAAACATATGATGATAAAATTGTTAAAATCATAGCTTCAAAGGGTATTCCAATATCCAATTATCAACAGCCTTTTCGATTTTCGAAAAAATTAATGGCACAATTTTCTAAAGACTTCACGAAACAATTTATCCTTCAATTCAAAGATGATACATCGGAATTTTACTCATATTTGGCAGCACACCTTTGAAATTATTCCTCAAAGTACAAGGTCATCGTCCACCTGTTGCAGAGTCAACGGTGGCTTCAGCCAGGCTTTCTTCAGGGCATGCTGCAAAGGAACTGTCCCTTCCCATGCCTCAAACAGGAGGGGGAGGGATGCCAGAGAGGCAAGAATCCCTTGAGTTAGGGGCTGCATCATCTGGAATGCCAGCAACAAGAACCCCTGATTTAGAAGGAGTTGTATCATAGCCATTGATTCCATTTTATAGACATATCCCTACAAGCTCATCCAGTGCAATAGACTGGGCAGATATCAGAAAGAAAACATTAAAGGAGAAGGATTTCGATATGGCAGACACAGGAAGCATAATAATGCCGGTGACATATGGACCACAAAATATAAACCCAAGATGGGAATGTTTAGATCATGAAGTGATAAAAGATCTCATGAGAGCAATGCGAGACAATGGTTTGGGATCACCATATTTCAAACAACTTTTGAAAGGAACATTCAACACCTATGACTTGATACCCTCTGATTGTAGATCCATCGCTTCAATGATTCTCACAGAGTCACAAGTCCTTATATGGGACACAAAATGGAGAAGAGCTCTTGGAGAACTGGGAGACAGATATCAAAGAGGACTGAATGCAGCTATCACCATACCTCAAATGGCAGGAGATCCGCCATACAGTAGACCTGAAGATCAAATTAATGTTTTGCCTCAAGATGTGCTTGCAGATATTAAAGAAGCAGCATGAAGGGCAATTTTGCAAATTCCACCAGCAGGAACTCCTGAAAGTATTTATACAGAGGTCAAGCAAGGATCTTCCGAACCCTTCACCTCATTCCTTGATTGTCTCACACAGGCAGTGGGCAGAAAGGTGAATGATGAAGCAGCAAAGCCACATCTGCTTCGAAGCCTTGCATTTGCAAACGCCAAAACGGAATGCAAACGCATCATCAGTTCCATGACAGGTCAACCCTCTCTGACAGAGATGGTGGAGGCACACAGCAAGGTGGGCACACCTCAACATGTTGCCTCAATTCAAGCAAGTATTTGGGGAGAACAAATTGAGAAAATTCTTAAAGCCCAAGATGAAAAATTTGAAAAAACTCTTGCAGCACTTCAGCAAAACAAATCTGCAGAAGCGATGGTGGCAAAATCTGTAGGAGGACCATGCTTCAAATGTGGCAAACAAGGGCATGTCAAGAAAAATTGCCCGGAGCTTGCGAAAGCTATGAAAGCACCAGATCTTTGCTCAAGATGCCGAAGAGGAAAACATCATCCAAGTCAATGTTCCTCCAAAACGGATGTGGATGGAAGACCTCTACCTCTTCCAGGAAACTCAAGCAAGAGCGCCAATTGCCAGGGCGCGAGAACACAAGTAATGGTGGTGAATCAAGCCCAAACTCCACAGGAGGCACAATCATCAGGGAACAGCAATCAGATTCCCTCAGCAGGACCATCTGCAGGATGCCCAGTGACCCAGAATTATTGCCTACAGGAGCAAAATGCAATTTGGTAACTTCCAAAATGATATACTTCATGGATGAAAATCATGGAGTGATACCCACAGGGGTCACTGGAACATCATGGAAAAGACAAGATTTTTTAATTATAGGTAAAGACAGAAGCAGCATCTTGGGACTCATCATCTATCCATCAGTCATTTCAGCAGATTGCAATGAAGAATTGACAGTTTTAGCCCGACCTTTACATCCTCCACTGATCATTCCTGAAAATACTTCAATAGTCAAGGCCATTGCTTTGCCAGCTCATGCAACAGAACAAGTTATGCCAGTGCTGGATCAACAGATGTTTCCTAGCAGGGAACATGCTAAAATTCATGCTTCATGGGTGCAACAGATAAGTTGGGATCAACCCATCATCGTCTGCACTTTGGCCTGTGGTGAAAGGACAATTTCTATCAAAGGCATGTTGGACACAGACGCGGATGTCACAGTTATTTCTTACCTTTTTTGGCCCAGGGAATGGGGCTTGGTAGCACCACTGAACTCTCTCTCAGTCATTGGGGGAAATTCCCTTTGTCTGCAAAGCGAGAACACAATCAACGTCTCAGGACCAGGAAGGAAGACAGCAATCATCCGTCCCTTCATTGTGCAAAAGCCAATTACGGTATGGGGAAGAGACATGTTGTTACAGTGGGGCATGAAACTGGAAGTGGATTTTTGATAGGGGTCACTGCGGCACTCACCACTCTGAAACTGACCTGGAAAACAGACAATCCTGTCTGGGTGGATCAGTGGCCCCTGGAACGAAAGAAATTGAGTGCACTCAAAATCTTGGTCAAAGAACAATTACAGAAAGGACACATCAAACCAACAAACAGTCCATGGAATTCTCCAGTGTTTGTGATTTGCAAGAAAGCTTCAGGTTCGTGGAGATTGCTTCATGACCTCAGAAAGATTAACGAGGTCATTGAAGAAATGGGACCCCTTCAACTTGGGCTTCCATCTCTCTCAATGATTCCGAGAGACTGACCACTTGTGATCATCGATCTCAAGGATTGTTTTTTTCAACATTTCACTTCATCCAGATGATGCTCCTCAATTTGCATTTTCTATTCCAATCATCAACAAACAAGAACCTCCGCAAAGATATCATTGGGTGGTTCTTCCACAAGGTCTCAAGAACTCTCCGACTATCTGTCAATGGTTCGTGGCACGAGCTTTGCCTCCAGCATGGAAAAAACATCCAGAAGCAAGGCTCATTCATTATATGGATGATTTGCTCATCACAGCGCAGATGCAACAAGAGTTGCAAGTGGCTTGTGACAGCGTGATTACAGAAGTTCAAAATGCAGGACTGGAAATCTCCACTTCGAAAATTCAGGAAATTGCACCATGGAAATATTTGGCATGGAAGATCACAGAACAGACAATAAGACCACACAAGATTCAGGTCAAGACAGAAATCAACACTTTACATTGACCTGCAACAACTCCTAGGGGAGATCAACTGGATGAGACCAATCCTGGGAATCACAAACTATGAACTTGCATCGTTGTTCAATCTCTTGAAAGGAGATTGCAACATCAAATCTCCCAGAACTCTCACACCTGAAGCTCAAAAGGCTCTTGAGACAATCGCTGAAGTCCTTCAACAGAGACAAGCGCATCGTTTTGTGAAAGCATTGCCATTCTTTCTTGTGGTGTTGGGAGAAAAGATACAATTGTATGGTCTAATTTTTCAAAGACAGACCCTTTGCTGATCATAGAATGGATCTTTTTACCTTACAGACCCTCGAAGAGGATTCTCAAAGACTTGGAGATGTCAGCTCAAATTATAATCAAAGTTAGAACAAGAGTGTTGACAATGGCAGGCAAAGATTTTGCAACGATTTACCTACCTCTGAAAAAAGAATATTTTGATTGGGCATTGCAAAAATCAGATGATTTAAAAATTGCATTGTTAAAATATCCAGGTACTTGTTCAAACCATTTCCCAAGTCACAGATTATTGCAAGCAAAAAAAAGTTTTAGGGAAAAGCCATAAATAAGTGAAAAACTGTTGGATGCAATAACAGTATTTACTGATGGCTCAGGAAAAACACACAAATCAGTAATTACTTGGCAGAATGTAGTCACGAAAGAATGGAATTCAGATATAAAAATAGTACAAGGCTCACCCCAAATTGTGGAATTAGCAGCAGTGGTCAGGGCATTTGAATTGTTTCAACAACCTTTTAATCTGATCACAGATTCAGCTTATGTAGCAAATGTAGTAAAAAGAATAGAAGGATCACTTTTAAGATAAGTTGATAATGAAGACACATATTCATATCTTGTTTGTATGCAAACATTATTGCAGCAGAGAGAACATGAATATTTTGTCTCTCACATTGGAGCACATTCTT
Organism: Nicator chloris; assembly: GCA_013400495.1. Classification (NCBI taxonomy): domain Eukaryota; kingdom Metazoa; phylum Chordata; class Aves; order Passeriformes; family Pycnonotidae; genus Nicator; species Nicator chloris. The sequence continues at coordinate 7,491 of WAAE01016080.1, forward strand.
CGCTTACGGGATTTTTAGCAGAAGGTAACGCGCGTGCATGCAGCTATTTTTTAAAAGGTGTTTTTGAATAAAATTTGTAACATATCATTCTATTATGTGATATTTTTTCTTACATTCCATTGATTTTTCTACTGATAGTTAATAAAGCACAGCACAAGACAAAAATCCCCCTTTTTATGACTTGGTCAAACTTGCAACAAGTGAGAATGCAGGTGGTAACAATGTTAATGCCATTTCCCTCCAGAATGCTGATTTAATAATCAAAGTAGTATAAAACCTGAAACAGATTGCAATAGAACAAAACTGATACATGAACATTTCATCATAAGAAAAATTCAACTATAAAAATGCTTTAAAATTGCTGTGTTAATGCTCATAGCATAGGGGCCATTCTTAAGAAAATTACTTTCTCAAATCGTGTTCAAAAAATCTCTCTTACAGAAATGTAGCAAAATGTAGAGCAAATTTCCTTCAAATACAAGAATGGTTCACCCTGAAACTCAGGAAAACAAGTAGAAATACTGGCAGGCTATATAGGCCAGACAGAGACATCATGATTGAGTTTCAAAACAAAAACACAGTATACAGGAGGTAGAAACAGGAAAAGCTACAAAGGAGTAATCTAGAAAAATTGCCTATGCACACAAAAGGGATGTTAGGAAAACCAAAGCTCAACTAGAGTTAAAACTTATAAGGAACTTTAAAGGCAACAAGAAGAGCTTCTACTTCTGCATTAGTAGTAAAAGTCTGAACAAAGAAAATGTACAACTATTGCTGAATAAAGTGGGTAATTTAGTCCCAGTGTACAGGCTGTGATAAAACTGAAGTACTCAATACTCATGTACCATCTTTAGAAGGAGAGTCAGGTTTCTCAGGAAGTATTTAAGGAGGTTGCTAGGGCATGTAGGAAAAAAATTAGGGAGGCCAAAGCTCAGTTCGAACTTAATTTGTCAACTTCTGTAAAGGACAAAAAAAATGTTTTTACAAATATATTAATAGCAAAAGGAAGGGTAAGACCAACCTTTGTTCTCTATTGGATGTAGGAGGGAACTTAGTAACTGCAGATGAGGAGAAGGCAGAGATACTTAACGCCTTCTTTGCCTCAGTCTTTAGTGGGAAGACAGCTTGTCCTCAGGACAACTGCCCTCCTGGGCTGGTAGATGGTGTCAGGAAGCAGAATGGTCCCCCTGTTATCCAGGAGGAAACAGTCAGAGAGCTGCTGAGCCACTTGGATGTTCATAAATCTATGGGAACAGATGGGATCCATCCCACGGTAATGAGGGAGCTAGCAGATAAGCTTGCAAAACCATTCTCCATCATTTACCAACAATCTTGGCTCACTGGTGAGGTTCCAGATGACTGGAAGCTGACCAATGTGACATCCATTCACAAAAAGGGTAGGAAGGAGGATCCTGGAAATTATAGGCCAGTTAGACTGATCTGGGTACCTGGTAAGGTAATGGAGCAGTTTATATTGAGTGTCATCACACAGCACTTACAGGATGGCCAGGGTATTAGACCCAGCCAGCATGGGTTTAGGAGGGGTAGGTTGTGTTTGACCAACCTGGTCTCCTTTTATGACCAGGTGACCAGCCTGGTGGATGTGGGAAAGGCTGTGGATGTTGTCTATTTGGACTTCAGCAAGGCCTTTGACAGTCTCCCTCAGCATACTCCTGGAAAAGCTGGTAGCCCACGGCTTGGACAGGTGCACTCTTTGCTGGGTTAAGAACTGGCTGGATGGCCAGGCCCGGAGAGTGGTGGTGAATGGTGCTGCATCCAGCTGGTGGCCAGTCACTGGTGGTCTTCCTCAAGGATCTGTGCTGGGGCCAGTTCTGTTCAATATTTTTATTGACGACATGGATTAGGGTATTGAGTCTTCCCTGTTTCTCCGATGTCCCGTTGGCTCACGTGACCCTTTCCACTCCCCTTGCCTCTCCTATAGGGTGTTGGATTGGGGGTCCCTCCTCACTCCCCTCCCCGCGCTACCCTTGATTGGTTAAAGAATTGTGTCTTCCCATTCCACTCCCCTGGTTTAAAAGGGGACACAGGCTTTTGTTTCACTCTCTTTTCATCTCACCCCCTCCCCTTGGGGTAATAAACTGCTCTGAGCATCTAAACAAAATAGAGCCTTGTCTGAATTCTTGCTTCAAAACCTTGACACTACAACACCTGCCGTGGAAGAACAGCCTTTGTTCTGCACCGTTACCTGGGATTGCTGGCAGTCTCGAAAACGGCCCCTGGCACAGCCGGGAATCAGAGCTACCTGGGGGATTCTACCGGCCATGTCAGCAGGGTTGGTCTCTTTCTCCAGGCAACAACTGACAGAACAAAAGGACACAGTCTTAAGCTGCGCCAAGGGAAATATAGGTTGCATATTAGGAAAAAGTTTTTTACAGAAAGTGTGATGAAGTACTGGAATGGTTTGCCTGGGGAGGTGGTGGAGTCACCATCCCTGGATGTGTTTAAAAAAAGACTGGATGTAGCACTTGGTGCCATGGTCTAGCTGCAATGTTAGGGCTGGGTTGGACTCGATGATCCCGAAGGTCTCTTCCAACCTAGTTATTCTGTGTGATTCTGTGATTCTGTGTGTGACTATCCCCTTTATCGACCCACTGCAATCAGCGATCAGACAGCAAATTGAAATGCAAGCAGCAGCCGATGCTCTTTTAAAATCCCTTGCTTATAAGAATGCTAATAATGACTGTAAAAAAGTCTTAGATCTGTTGCACAACTGTGCCAATGTTGAACTTGCTGATTACATCAAAGCATGTGCTAATATTGACTCAGAACAATATAAAGCAGAACTTACTGCTACCGCAATCGCCCAGCAATTGCAGGCAGCTAAAGCAACTGTTAAGTGTTATGCATGAGATGAGGGGCATGTTCAGAAATAATGCTCGGAGGGACAGAAAACTTGGAAAAAGCCAAATAAACCCTGTCCTTGCTGCAAAAAAGGCTTTCATTGGAGTAACCAATGCGACTCTAAGTTTGACAAGGATGGCAACTCACTCCAAAAGCAGGGAAACTTGAACAGGGGTGTGCAGGCTGGTGCCCCTCAACTCAAAAGGGCCAAATTTAGCTAACCCCCAATGCAAACTTGGGTCTGTCAAGGGACACCCCTGGCTCTGCTGGCCTGGGCGTGGTCATCAGCTCTACCACAGTCTTAAAAGACATTTCTGTTCATCTATTATCCACTGCTGGTTTTGGTCCACTACCATTTCAAAGTCATACTTTATTATTGCATCGTTCTTCTACCACTCGAACTGGACTGTTTATTTTACTGGCAATTGTTGATGCAGATTATAGAGGGGAAATCAAAATTATGGCTTGGACTCCTAACCCCCCCTTGCACTGTGCCTCAAGGGATGTGCTTGGCACAACTCATACTATTGTCAGCAATTCCTCGTCCAGTGCCAATATTGCAGCACCAATGAAACAATGGGAGCTTTGGAAGCACAGGTGTTCCTCAGATCTTTTGGTCCAAAGTAATTGGAACACAACAGCCATTACTCACCTGCCAAATAGACTCTAAGTCTTTTACAGGACTGGTTGATACTGGAGGCAATGTATCCATCATAGTGGAGAAGGAGTGGCCTCCTGACTGGCCCTTGGCACCCTCTATGGCAATTCTCTCTGGAGTCAGCAGACATCAGATACCGTGGCAATCAGCCAAAGAACTACATGTCATTGTACCAGAAGGCAAGACTGCCACCTTGCGACCATATGTACTCCTGATCCAGGGCACTTTGTGAGGGCCAGATCAACTGACTCACTGGGGCTTGATCATTTCAACACATTTTTGATAGGGGCCACTGACGAAATGCCACTACTGAAACTTACCTGGCTTAGTGATAAGCCTGTGTGGATTGAGCAGTGGCCCCTAAGATGCAAGTGGCTTCACCAGGCCCAAATCCTTATACAAGAACAACTACAATTGGGTCACATAGTCCCCTCCACCAGCCCATGGAATACATCTATTTTCATTACCCCTAAGAAATCGGGAAAGTGGAGACTTTTACAGGATCTCACACCAGTCAATGCAGTCATGCCTGTCTCGGCACGCTTCGATATTACTGTGCTTTACAGGGGAC
>WAAE01016081.1:0-171388 GCA_013400495.1 Nicator chloris
TCAGTTCCCTTGAACAGGAAACTAGAGGCATTTTTATTAATATATTGGAAGATATTCTTAACTTCAAGTTTTAATCAGGAATGGGTATGTTTACTGCAATATTTTAGTGATCTTGTGCTTTAGCATGACCATCTGGGATGACAATTTTCTTCCAGAAATCAGGACAACCATCAGAGGAGGTGATGTTAATCATGGGGTTTGGATCCATAGTAAAGCCTTACTCAGGGTGAAAAGAAGAAAGAAAGGCTTAGGAAAGCCTGACAGTGGATTATATATCACAGTCTTCAAAGGAGTGGTGTGAAGTGGAAGGTGTAATTATCTTCACTCCTAATGTAACATTTAAAAGTCCCTTATTTAAGGAAGAACCCCCTGGTTTTGCATCACCTTTCAGGAGTCTCCATACTTTGCACATGGAATTTAACTGAGCACTGTTTGAGAAGGGAAGATAATATCCCTGTTTTATCAAAATGAAACAACTTGACAGGTTCACAGAAAATGTTACAGAGAATCTGTGCATGGCTGCTGCTCCCCTGTCTGCCTCATTGTCCTCCCTGACAAAATTGAAGTAGCAATGTTGTGAAAACAAGCAACCCCTAAAGAGAATCATCTTGTGACATGAGCTTCCTTTTCCTACAGTACTGATTCTCAGGGATTTCAGCTAACTCTTGAATGTATTAATTTAAGGTTTTTTTAACTAAATGTTCGTGGCATTCATTGCTTTAGGGTAATGATCAGCTCAGCAAAGCTGGGAAGTCAGCCTGTGTTCAACATGAATGTGTGCATAATAAATGCACACTAACTCTTGCTTCATTCAGTAACTGACAGTTGTCTCTAAAAACAAACAACCCAGAAGTTGCACTCCCTTCTTTTTACTGCTCTTATTTAATTAAATGAAAGGTGTGATAAAGTGTAGAAAATGTTCATTCCATAGTAAATCATAGTAATAGCTTCCCATTTAGTAAGGTTCAGCTGTGAAATTAGAGGTGTAATAGTTATCTCCATAACTAAGAACATCAATAAACATTGGCTTTTATAGTAATAATTACACAATAAACAACTTCAAAAGAAGATTTACACCGTGAACCTCAATTCACAAGACAAGAGGAGGGAAATCTGGGACTAATTCCAAGTTAGAGGTATGGAATTGAACTGCAGCATCTATCTCTAGTGATCAGCTTAAATTGGGAGACTGAACTATATGCAGAAGTTTAGTGCTCATATTGAGCTTGGCATTATTAATGCCTGCCTTATTTTAAGAAATTGTAGCTTGATTGCTCTTAATGGCAATCCTGGCCTTTCAGCTGCCTGTCTTGGCAGCCACTGCATTGGTCACAAATGTCAATAATTGTCTGTTTACTCATAGATGACTAAAGGAAATGTGCCAATTTTACCAGGCCTCCAAATATCATTTCTGACATACTGGGAGGTATCAGACAATTCTTAGTCCACTTAACTGGCATTGATTTTAACTGCATTAATACCCAAGAAGGTACCCAGGAAAGATATGAAACAGGAGGGTTGCCTGTATTATTGATGTAGCCAAAGTGGGAGTCCACAGTATATGGAGTATCTCCAGATAAACCTGGTTTATCAAAATTTGGCAGCACACACTGGCACTGGACACCTCAGAGGTGTCTTGCTGTTGGAAGTGATGCAGGTAGGCCAAGCAGCACAGAATTTGTGGCAAAACCCAGAATCTGATTTTAGAAATAGGTCTCATTTCATTAGCTTTGTGTTATACCATTGATTTTTAGTATGAAAAAGAGGCTCTCAAGAGTGAGTTTGAGAAGGGCTTTTTCCATTCCTGTGGTCATTTCAGCTCTTCTCTGAAACTTCTTCAATGTTCCTTCTCAATACCCTTCAAGTATCAACCCTTATCCCCAGAAAGGTGTGTGAGTTAAGGCACATTATTTTAGCTCAGCATGGGATAATAAAAGGTTTGACAGGCTTAGACTTCGTTGTCTTTTAAACTTTCACCACCAAATTATGTTTGACACACTTTTTTTTCCCCCACATATGAAATAGAAGAAATTCAATTAGAGAACAAAGAGAGTATTCGTTTCTCAAATCCAGAAGACTATTTTAAATAGAAACTCCTTTAAATTGACTCATTTAGAAGTATGCGTCCTGTAGTGGGAGGGGGAAGAAAATCTATGGCAACTGCAAAAACACTGTGAGGAAAGGTGTCAAGTCAATTTGAAAAGAGACACAAGCTCTCTTCTAATGTCAAGCTGTCTTCTAGTGCCTCTTTTTACAAGTATTAACTATTAAAGATTACAATATTTTTCTTCCCATTGCATTTTATTCTGACAGGTTAGGCATGCCCCAAGGAGTAGTAGCATTTCTCCTGACAGTTAAGGGTTTTCATTTTCTATCAGTTTTTGCCAACCAGAACCATCTAAATCACTGGCACTTGTGTTCCTTGAGCTCAAGATGTCAGTATCTTCTCCCTGATAACTCTGCTGTTTTGCTGTTCCTTTACTGGAGGGGCCTCTTCAGAGTTGAATTCCTTTGGTTTTGCCCCCCAAAGGCAACTATCTTTTTTCGTCATACATCATAACAAGTCTTAATATAAAAGTCTTCCTTGCATCAAGAATTTTAAATGTCTGGCACAGCTTTGCATTGTATAATTATAGATTTAGGTAATTTCCAACTTCTTACATTTTTAAATAGAAAATTATTTCTTAACCATCAACTATATTTTCAATATTGCAAAGCCTTCTTTGTAAAAGAAATGATTCATCCAGGGCAGTAGCAGAAATAGCAGCAATAGCACAGCTCCTTTCTCAGGGTGCAGGGGCAGTTCTGGCTTGTCTGAAGAAATGCTACATTTGCCCATCCCCACAGCTCCATCCTTCAATTCCATTCTCATCTGCTCAGCCTGCTGTGGCTGGAGGCAAACTGAGCATGCATCTCCTTTCATTTTCACTACCATACTGATATTAATGCCACCAAATGTGAGCCTGTCAATTTTGGACTTTATAGTTCAGCAGTTCTCCAGTCTGGTGTGATTTTTTCAACTTTGATATGAAGGCCGAAGGGTGGTGCTTCAAATTTAATCTTACTTTTTTTCTTTTTATTTCTGTAACAATGTTTTAAGCTTGAATTTGCAAGATATTGGCTCAAATGTTTAGATCAGTGTGAATGCAGGCTCCAAAGATACCTGTTGCCCATGGTGGAGGAACTGATTTTATCTTTGCTTGTGGTGCATGTGTTAGAAAAAAGCAGATACACAGAGAAATGCTGAGCTCACACTCAGCTCAGGCATTTCTGCTCCTGCTGCAGCCACTGTGTGCTTCAGCCACAAGGCATTATTTGCAACATAAGCCTTGGGTGCCAAAATAAGTGATGAACAGTTCCAGTGACTGCTGAGATTTATTGTTTAATGATGCATTATTCCATGCCAGTTTGTCGAGTCGTTTACTGAAAGGCATGAAATGGGGCAGCTGTGAAAGCAGAACATCAGGTGGCTCTTGGTTACCTCAGTCAAGTCACTGGGAGAGGAGGGCAGCTTGGTCTAGGACATGAGTGATTAAACAACCTGCAAACCAAATGTGACACACTAAAGGAGACCTGCAGACTGGCTTAGTGCTGCTTCTCCTTATTCTCTAGTGCCTGTATGAAAGCAGAGCCTAACAAGCTAAAACCTGCTGCCTTGCTGTGCACACATAGATATGTTATATCCCCTGCCAGAAAGCGTATGGTTTATTGTTTCCTAGTTTCTGACAGATTCTGTTGTTTGCAAGGATGAATCATTCTTTTAGATATCCAAAGAGTGATAAAAACACCCATGGAACACAAATAAATTAAGTTTTTTAATATTCATAGCTTTGTGTTTTCTAACTCAAGTGAAATAGCAAGACTTCTGTTTTTAAAAAAGTTGAGCTTTATCTGGGATTAGGAATTCCTTAGTTTTGTAGACAAAATAGCTGTGACATAATATCAGCTTAGGTTTGTGACTGTTAGACAAAGTATAACATTTCAGATAAATCAGATAAACTAGCCTAATAGCAAAGATGAGCTGTGGAATGGTAACTCTGCAAAGCAACTAAACTCAAGTGGAAAGTTGCTGTTTCTCACAACTGCCTTTCTCACAAAGGCATATTTTTGAGCTTTATACACAAATACTGATTTCTCAAGAAATGCATGGAATTTGATAGATTTCCTTCTAGGTTTCCTGCTTATTTTTTTTTCTGCATGCAATATTTAATATGAGAACCCCAGCACTGAGTAGGAGAAATGCTGTTACCCAGATCAGTGATCCAAAATACCTGCATTCCTTAGCCTCAGCATCCACCCAAGTATTACCTTCCATGAGGAAAGGCAGGAACACAGTGCTTTTACCCAGACAATTTTAAGTGTCTGAGGCTGCTGTAATCCTGAGGCTAACACAGATGAATAAAGAGGTGCCTCAAACCTGCTGCATTCTTGAACCACTTTCTGACATCCAGCAACACCAACCAACCTCTGTTAAAGCTCTTGGGACACATCACAGCAAGAATCAAAAACAAATCCAGCTTATAGGGCTGTATATGAGGGTTCTTATGAGACAGAAGAGTTTTCCTCATACCCTCCCTGAAATATGAATTTATAGAAACTCAGCCATTGACTTAGTTGTAGTAGGAGATGATGATTTACTGACTCCAAATCTGTGAATGATTCTCCATGTTCCCAGCATTATTTTCTGCACAAGGACTCTAATATTCAACTCTATTCTTGGATATCCAGTGTAGCAGTCTAGGTAAATAATTGATTGTCACTTTACCCTGTTCTGCTGTGCCCTGTATGAGGAGGCTTTTGGCAAAACAGAGGAAGAGATCAGAATGAAAGATGCCCTTTAGACAAGGACACATTCATCCACATCACACAGATACTGATTCTGTGATTTTTGTCAAGTGTTAATTATTTTCTTGAGCAGGGTAATTAAGGCAAGTGCCTTAAATTTAATTGTACTAATTTGAATTGCCTGGTGTGTCACTACAGTTAGGTGTGATCTGGGGAAATGGCAGTTGTTCTGCACAGCTTTAGTCAGGATTTACAAATCAAGAGACTGAAGTTGACAAATATCCCAGTGATCCCAAAGTATGTTTTTTCTGGGCTGGAGAGTTTAAGGGACAAGAACTGCTGACAATGTGCAATTTATGAGATCAGTTAGTCTCTCAGTATGTTCCAAAAATCATGCAAGATTTGAGATGTCTGTTATTTTAAGAATTAGCTGAAGGTAAATCATTCAATGACAAGATCTGATTTTGAGGTTACTGTTGGTTTCCAGAAGGTTCTGGGAGCCTTTCTGTGCTGGGTATACGGGCAGAAAGAGAGGGCTGCCTTTTAACACACTGCCTGGGCTGGCAGTGCCCCCTGACTCCTCATTTGATTTGCATTTTCTGCCAAAAGAAGGAATTGGTCAAAAGCGTGAAGAACTTGATCCTAAAACCAGCATCTAACCTCACAAACCTAAATTCTATCCAGTGTAACACAGGCAAAATCCTCCCCCAGGTGAGCTGGGATGAGGTAGTGAAAGGGCAGCTGGAGTCACTAAAGGGAGGAGAATTAAGATGAAAGGCTACTGAGGCCAGATAAGCTCTGCTCCGTTACCTTCTTAAGCTTCAGCTTCCAGTGTTCCCTCAAATTACGGGAACAAACAAGGGCGTTTGAAGGCTTAGTGCAACTGCTGGCCTATAATACAACTTCAATCTATTTCTCTTTGAAAGGAAGGGAGAGTAAGGTAGAGAAAAGAAACTCTGCAAGGTGTTTGACAACAAAGAGTGCAGGGAACTCAGAGCTCTTTGAGGGTCAATTAGCCAGAAAATGTGCTAAAGACTACATGCTCTGTTGGATTATTGGCCAAAGAATTAGCCCAAAGCAATCAAAGTGGCCCTGTTGCCTGAATACAGAAAGGCAATTACAGATTTTGAGGACATGCTACAGAAGCTTTAATTAAAGGTATTACTTCTACATCACTGAACATTAGAAATGAAATTCTTACTTGCAGCCACGAGAAGTAGCTTTTGTCTTTCCCGTGCGTGTAGTGTGTCAGCATAAGCCAGGGCTGGCTTTGGCATCCCTTCTTTAGGAACGCGTATCCGATTTCACCCCACCCCTTCTCCTAACTACCACTTGCACACCTGACATATTAAGAGGTGGATTTCCACTGCTAGACCTTCAGGCTTCCTCTGGCATTGTCTGGGTCTCTATCAGCAAGGACAATACAATCTCTGACTAGATTTCAAGGTGAAGTTTATTTGTGTGCCGAGCAGAAAGGATTTACTATGTCAAGAGGGATCAATCTGTTATCCTTAAAACAGATGGTACAGTAAACTATGATTTTTAAATTAATTTTGACTCTCAATGTAATTGATGGTACAACCAACCAGTTGGACCTGCAAGAGCAGCCTTTCAAGATAATTCCACCAGCATCAAACACAATGCCTTCCTAACACACCTGCTCAGAGTGGGGCCTCCAGGTGTGCTTTTGTGCCTCCCTGACTAGGGACAGTTTCTTCAGAAGACCATGCTCTTCACAACCATGCTATTCTTGGATGATACTGCATAGACAGGCAGGACAAACTGTGGTGAACTCCTGCTCAAAAGCTGCAGGTCCCAGCTGCCAGTGATTCTGGAAAGACTCCTTTTGGCATCAAGGCTTTACTGAAGCTTAAGAGCACTGGGCTTCAGCTTCTGGTGTGACTTACACAAACAAGGTAACAGCAAGTGCACTTCTTGCCTATTTCCCATGTGTGCAAGTAGCTTCAGCACATGTCTTTCATACAACCTTGACCCTCACTCTGAAGCTTTTACTTTACTTCAAGAGTTGAAGTCACATAACACTGCCCAGTCCGTAACACAAGCTTTGCTAGAAATCCTAACCACCATAGCTATTTAGTTGATAATACCAGAAACACACAAATTAGGATGAAAAGAGTCCTTACCTTTGTTTCCTGGTTATTTTGATGACCCTCCTGGTTTGCTGCCCTGCTCCATGGGTTTCTCAGGTCCTCCTGTAGCCCACGTCTTGCCTCAGCACAGCAGGTTCCTGTAGCTCAGGTCTCCTTTTATGCTTGTGCTTGGTCCCTCAATCAAAGCTGTCCCCCAGCTGCAAATGCTTGTTTCTCTTTCCCCCCTTTCTGCTCAAGTTTTTCATGTTTCTTCTGAGGTTTTTCTTTTCCTTCTTTGCTTCCCTTTCAATGTCTGAATTTGGAATTTACATTTGCTCCAAATTCTGGTTCCATAGCAGAGGCACATGGTGCAACACCACCTGGTCCAGTGCATGAGCCAATCTCCCTCCCTTACCACCTGTGTGGTCAAAGGAAGAGTCACTAAGATGAGGAAGGCTTTAGATCCCCTCTGTGGGATGCAGTCTGGAGGCCCTTTTGGCAGGCAGAAATATACTTTGAAGCATTCTGTAGTGCAGCCAATTACCATAATAATAGTTCCATTATTAAACAGGGTTCATAAACTCTCTGTAAACCTGTTTCTCAGCTCATGTTTCTTTGGTGCAAGAACCATGTGTTGGCTGGACAGATGGAGGCTCTAAAGTTTTTAACAGGTTCTTTAAATGTATTTGCTTATTGTCTGATCTTTTCCAGCCACAGAACTGTGCCCTGCAACTGCCATGCCTGCAGAGTATGGGGCACACTGGTGACTGCCCTGTAAAGCAGCCAGCATTTCAGGGTCAGCTTAACTAGAAACTCAGACATTGTTTGAAGGTCCCATTTCCTGCACTTTGGGGACCTAAATGTTCCCCCTTGATCTTAATTATATATTTGCCTCTTCGCTGCAAGGAAGTGCAAAGAAAAGAACATCATGGTCCAGCATGAGTTGCTGCATGAGATGGAAAATTCTGCTCAGTGTCTAACCCATAGCCTGGAGCAGCATATTTGGAACTCACTGGGACTAGGAGACCAACAACTGGTAATGGATAGCATAACATTTGTTGTGTATGAAAACAGCATTGTTTCACACAATGGGAAGTGGCACAGATCTGGGAAATGGCCCTTGTTAGATTGACCAAGTAAAGTATTATTTTAGACCCCATCAGATATCTACAAGAAGTTTAAAAACAGTTAAGTCTCATGACATAGCTGGGTCTAGATGTGCAAGAAGATAAAATAACTTTCCCAAGACTACACAGAAGGAAGCTCAGAAGAACAGACAAGACAGACTCACAGCTTTTTAACTGACCCTAATGTCAAAACTCTTTTTTTCCTATAGATTTATAGTGGGGTACCATGCCAACAGTATGAACTTCTGCTTGGTTCTTGCTCTTGTGCCAGTTCAAACTTACAGTCAAGTGTCTCAAAGAAAGTCTCTGTGTGCTGCTCACATCTTTGGTACAATACCAGCTTTATTTACAAATAGGAAAGCCTTTACCACTAAGTAAAAGGCAACTTTATTTTTAGGTTATGTTTTCATCCACAGTCTGCAGAGTGATCTGTATGTGTGACATTTGACTCTTTTCTAAATCTGTTCCTGCTGTTTTGAATAGTGCAGCTTGGCAGTGGCAAGTGTCTCTTTGACTGGAGTCATGTGCCAGTAGCATCCAGGGTGAGGTAATTTCACTGTTGTACATCCAGTGTAAGTAGTTGGTTTGTGCTTGTAGCTAAGACTGGAACTGGATAATTTAAAAGATTCCGCTTCTGAATATTTTTAAAACAGCCTTTAAGCAGTGTTACTGTGGTCATTTACTACTGTGGTCAGATTTCACAAGGTAGCCAGAATTGAAGTGGACATTGAAGTTAATGTGCACTTGCAGCAACTTGGGCAAGAAAAAGACCTAATTGCTGTTCTTGTAGCTGCAAGTTACAACTGTAAACCTCATAGGAGACACTTCTTAAATGAATTGTTTCCACTGGGGAGCTAATAATATCTCTGGGCTTGACCACTAGTGATCAGAGTATCATGAAAATGTTCCCGAGATTTGAGGTTCATTTGGACGTTATTGCCTTTTTAAGTAGCTCCTTGCACACACAGTAAAATGTCCTGGGCTGATCCTGAACCTTAAGTAGCATTTGGTGCAACCAGAGAGTAAGTTGCTGTCAGGAAACTCTTGTGATCCTTTTGCAGAGGACACTGAAGGCAGCAGCATTAGAAACAGGGTGTAGGAGCTTTCTGAGGATTCAGAATCTGTAGGATTCAGTGGCCTTCTTTCATCCTCCCCCCTTTCCCCCTTTGATGTCACAGCATTGCCTGCAGCACTGCTCACAGGATGTCCCACACACTGTGCCTTGCTTCCACACAGTCCTCGGAAAGAGATGCGTTCAGAGGGAGCTGGTCTGCTTTGGGTTGTCTTTAGAAGGGCTATCAGATAAAAATGCCACTCACCTGAGGACAGAGGCCAAAAAAATGCAAGTTTGGTTGCAATAGACAAGCTTGAACATAGTGCTGGTAGAGCCACCACACACTGGGAAGTTTCCAGGTAGGAAAGTCTTTCCATGAAAAAGTCTGCACAGCTGCTCCAAGTTCTTCATGGCAAATTTAACTACTTCTATAGGAAAAAACTTCCATGTAACATTTAAAAATTTGGACTTGGTTTGAGGTAAGAGGGAGATGATCTTTGGCTTTCTTTGAGTGTTCATTGTTTCACAGTTTTATGGTGCATAGGAAACTGCTTAAAAAGTTCTTCTCCAGATGAGGAATGCAGGTTGTTTTTAATTATGTGACAAGCAATCAAGGGTGACGTGCCTACTTACCCTTTAGATGACAGCAAGCTTTATTTCTTTAAACAGACTAAGGTGGGAGACTTTCAGATGTTAAATAGCCTAAAGGCTGCAAAAGTTCTTCATTTCAGTGGCCCTCTGACTCAACTGTGCTAATTTCTATTGCAGGAGGAACTTAGTCAAAACAATTGGAGTGTGAAAAATGCCCACGCTTTGGGCTTTACATTTTATTTTTAACTCAGTGTTTTCTCATTCTCTATCAATCATGACAATCTTAATGCAAGAATGTGAGAGCCCCTTCTGAGCATCTCAGCACAGAGAAGCGTTTAATACTGAGAGCTTTGTTCTGCACGTTAAATGCCTATTGACTCCTCTGGCCCAAAGAAATATTGATTTTTCTCTCACTTTCTTTACAGGCACTGCTTTCTTTCCTGGGCGCTGTGCTGAGGTCTTTGCCAAAGGTCAAAGCATTGGGAAACTTGGAGTCGTACACCCTGATGTTATCACCAAATTTGAGCTCACCATGCCTTGCTCTGTCCTGGAGATCAATATTGAGCCCTTCGTGTGAAGATGTGACTTTTATCCTCTGACAGCTGTCCACTGTCACATGCAGCACCCTCTCCTCTTTTGTCTGCCTCCCAGGGGACATCCGCTTATGCTTTTATGTTCCAATAAACCAGAAAACCAGATCCTGTCTCCCTGAGTAAATGTGTTCTTTACAGTGCAATCTGGCTGGCTTCTGCAGGGCAGGAATGTGGGATCTCGGACTAGGCTGTGCCCTCAATGTTTTCAAAGGGCAGGAGGGAAGAAACAAGTTGGGTCAAAGCCCAGTGTTTTACAAGAGAAGTGTAATGGCAGAGCACATGATTAGTTTTCAAAATCAGAAATGTTCCACAGACACAGCTTCATACTGTAACTGATTATGGCTGCATAACAGGAATCTCATTCTTTTCTTGCTGCATGAAATAAGATAATTGATTAGAGCAAATGTTGAGTGAATGTGAGCAGAACTAAGGAGTTGAGCTTTTATTCTATACGGTTGTCATGTGCTCATCAATGGCTGGGGGAGGAAAATAAACTTGTTTCATGAAAACCAGAGCTATTTTGTAAGCAAGATGTGTGTAATATCGGCTTCCCTGCTCCAGACATAACTGTTGGTCCTTTATCATTCTAAATTCAGAAAGGGGAGGGGGTGGAATGAAATTTTTTTCATTGTTGATGTCAGCCTGGCGTTTTTTGAAGCTCCAAACCAAATGGGGAAGTGCATTTAAGAGCATATGCCAGTGGTGTTTTGCATGAGTAGCAGAAAACTATCAAAGCCTTTGTCTGCCTGAGGCTGGCATGTTTGTCTGCAGAAGTGAGCGTGGGCCCGCTGCACTCCCAGCCCCACCAGGGCTTTCTGCACCCCAGCTGTGCAGCTTTTGGGCAGGGTTACTTTTCTGGCAGTTCTACCCCTGCCAGTACATGAGAACCTCTCATGGGTCAGGCTTTTCCTTCTAGGTGGCTTTCTGGCAGCAGTTGTGTCACAGCTTGGTGCATTGTGCCTCCGCTCTCTGAAACTGAGAAGCTCCATCCAGCACAGTGATGCCCAATCCTTCCTATCTGCAGGAATGTCACCAAGTGGGTGGTCAGCTCAGTCCACTGAAGCAGCTCTTGACTGGCAGGCTTGTGAAGCTGGCTGTCCCTCCTTTGCAATATTATAACCATTGCTAATGCTGCAGGCTAACAACAGCCAGTGTTTTGTGTTGGGCCGATGCACTGTGGCTCCTTTCTGCTGGGAGAGCCAGGAGGGGCCTGTCCAGGAGTGGACATCTGGGAGTTGCTGGAGAAGAGTGTCACAATGACTGCCCCACTGAGCAGAGAGATGTGCAGTGCTGAGGTAAGCTTGTGGTTTTACGAGCTGCACAGACCCCTATCACTGAGCCCATGAGGGCTTTTCAATGGCAGCCCCATCAACAATCTCAACAGGTGGGAAGGCAACAGGCAAGGCTTTTTGGTGCAAGTGATAATCCAGTATGAAATATGCACTACAGATACCCATCTGGAAACCCTACAGTTCCCCTCAGATGGAAGTGTAGATTTTAATTATCTCTGCATGACAGACATGAAATGAGAATATAGCTATTGCCATACGTTGCACGACTGACTCCAGTGCCCACGGAGAGTGAGAACACTGCAGCTCACATTTTAAAGCTCCCAGGGGATTAGGCAGCTTGGCGTTTGCAGGATCTGTCTCTCCGTGATGCCTACACAACTGTGAGCGGGCAGGCTCGCAGTGTGGGAAGCAATCTGTAACGCAGATGGAAAGTATTAACCCCTCCTTGTTTATTGGTGTGTCATGCACGGGGATTAGGACGACAATAAGGCAGATTTGCATTGCAGCAGAGTGGAGGCATATTTGCGTGCACTAAATATATTTCTCTACACGAGATTTTCTGACTCTTTGGGTGTCCCAGTTCTCCTGTGAATTTAGCTGTCCTTTGAGTGTAAAGACTAGATTAAGCTGGGACTAAGGGTTTGAGCTGCAGTGGCATGTGTTGTGAGGCTTTTAGGGATCGCTTCTTTTTCATACCATTTGCTCATGCATTGGCAGCTAAATGCTCCAAAACCATGAGCTTTGTCCCAGGTAAGTACCATTACTTGCTAAAAGTAGAGGATGAGAATCGAGAGGAAGGTTAAAAAGCCTCTTCAGAGTCCCTGACCCTTGCAGTTAACTGTGGTGCCAACAGCCTTGCAATGAAATTCAAGCTCTGCTGTAGTGCTGTGCTCAGGATTTACTGTGATTCCTGATGAGTGGGACACTTCATATAAGCCTGGTGTATTTATTGCGAGGCTTTGTCTTTCATAGCTCCAGAGCAATTATCTGGTATTTACAGCCTGCTCATAGCTGTGTGCAGTACTCGAGGTAGTTATTACACAGCTTCGTGCTGGAGCCAGCCACTGTGAGCACCGAAATGTGCTTTTACCCCTTGCTGTAGCCATGGGCTCTGGCAAAGGAAACCTTTGCTGCTGGTGGGGACTTCTGAGCAGTTTTTAAACATCTTTTGAACTTGGGTTTTGTTTTTAAAAAAGAGTTGGAAGTGGGATTTTTAACTGCTGCCCCTCAATTATGGATTACTTCTGGCCTGCTCCTGCTCCCTGTGGGTACTGGGTCATTGCTGGGGATCGGAGCGCGAGCAGAAAAGACTGGAGAGCTGGTGACAGAGAGATCAGAGCTGGTTTAGTGTGCTGTCTGGGCCATTGCTGGATTCCGTTCTGCTGGACACGAGCTCTGAGCTCTGGCTTTGTCCTTGCTGTGTTTCAGTGGTGATTTTCCAAAGAGCAGAGCCCTGAGACAGGCTGGCTGCAGCTCCCAGCACAGGCCCCAGTGCCTGCAGGTTGCCCTTGCTCTTGCACCAGGGTGTTCATGTAAAGGTGACGCCTGGGACTGTTTCCATCTCCAGGCTGGCACTGTGCTCGCTTGAAATTTAAATCAGCCTTGGTTTGGCAGGTGAGCATGGAACAGGCTGGGCACAAGCGCTGCCAGGAGGCTGCCAGGGGATCGTGGCCTGGCACACTCGACACCTCTGACCACCCAGTGACCTTGAAACCGAGCCTGCTGCCAGGGCAGGGTGGCAGCAGGGTGACAGGGGGGTGGCCATGGGACAGTGAGACAGCAGGGAAGCTCTGACAGGAGCAGGAAGCAAGCCTTGCTTTACTCATGGCTCAGCAAATGGACAAGATCCCACCCACTGCCCAGCCGCACTTCCACCCTGTTCAGAGAGGTACCTGTGTTTTCTAACTTCTCCTTGTAGCACAGTTGAGAAGGGGCAAAACTGAAGCTGAGACTGTTTTCTTCTGTTCCCTAAATTACATCACCTACATCCAGAAAAGTCACGAGCTTGCTTGCGATTTTGCATAGGAACTTGGATGGATTAGGAGACCGGGGTCATGACAAAGTTACTGCTGGAAAATTAAAGCAAAGAAATTCAGTGCTTGCTGCTTTGGTTCTTAATCCCTGCCAAAAGCTGCAATATCCATTTGACTTCTGGCAGGGTAGCTGGTTCTGCATTGGGGCACCAGCACACAGAGATGCCCCAGAGAGGAGGAAGCCTGGGTCAGCACCACGAGCACAGAAAGCCATTTGCAAAGCAAGCAGGTCAGGAGAAGGCAGCCTCCAGGCAGGACAGTGGACTAAGCTCTAGGTGAGGTGCCTGCTACATCCCTCTTGACAGCATAACAAAGGCAACTTAGATTGTCTTGCATCACCCCTCCAGCTGTAGGCACAGGAGGGAGAGCTGTAGCTCTGGTCCAGAACAGACAGCACAGACAGTACTGAGCACACAACAGCCCAGGCTGTGATACTCTGCAAGTTACCTCCCACTCCATTCACATCAAAAGCAGTGTTTTACTCTAAAACACAAGTGTGCCTACTCGAGAGGATTCAGCTGGTGCCTTTGTCTTACAAAGTAAAGAACATGGCCAGCAAACCCACCACAAAACCTCATACTCTACCATCACCCTGGAAATGCAGAGGCATCTGCACTGCAGGGATGAAGAGGTGGGGAGCATTTCCAAAGACTGCAAAGACACGGATTTGCAATGAGGAGCTGGTGCTTCAGGTTAGTGAAATACAGAAAGGGTGATGTGTCTCACCTTGTCAGAAGGCTTGCCTCTCCAAGCCTGGCCCTGCAGGAATGGCTATGGTCCCCTGAGCATCCCAGGAGCACAGCTGAAAGCCCTGCCTAAGCCAGCAGGCCCAGGGATGCTGCAGTGATTGGGCTTATCCTGATCAGTGGGCACTTGGAGTGACACCACTTCCAGGGAGGATGCGGTGCTGAGAGGAGGATGAGGCCCTATCTGGTTTCAAATACACTTTTTGACCACAAAACTTTGTTAGGCTCCTCAACTAGTGCAAAATATTCTGCAGCTCATGGGTTGTCATGCTATCATTGCACATGTTAAACTGGCCTCCAGTTACCTGTTTAGTCTATTTGAAGTAGATATTGCAGGTGAAGGAGATTCCAGTGCCCAAAAGTCTCTCAGCACTAATTACATGCAACTCATTCATTTACATTTGCAAATGTTGCAGCAAATAATCATTAGTAGACCAGTAATCTCTTTTTAAAATGTTTTTTAAAAAGCAGGATCCTTCATGAGGAGCCAAAGCATGGAGCTAGACTGAGCAGGAAACAAGAAGCAGGACAGCTTGGGAAGAGAGGTGGATGCTTGTACTTGGGAAGTTCATTTAGCTGGGACTCATTGCCTTCACATCGGTCATTTACAAGTATCAATAGAGGATGCAAAACAAACAGACAGACACAAAACTGCAAAATAGGTTTATTTTAAAATTTGAACCAAATAGAATTTGCCTTTATTGCATGAATCACATGCAGGTGAATACTATAAAAATACCTGTGCAGCATTTATGTATAATTTATAAACTCTTCATAGCATAAAATAGCTGTGAATCAGAACAGAAATTTTACACATAAAGCTGCATCAAAGTCCCTGTCAAACTGTGCCTTTCTTAGGAGTAATTCCAATGCCCAGCTTAAATGCTCATCTTGTTGCCAAGTTTTTTCCCAATTTTGTGATGTGGCCCCTCCGCAGGGCTCCAATTGTGCACTGCACCAGTGTGTCATGCAGCACTGGGGTTAACACAAGGGGTTTAAAGGTATTTTAAACCTGATGGCAGCACTTCGGTGGCGTATGGGAGGGAGAGAGGCTGAGGATGGAACCCCACGGCTGTGGTGGCCCGTGCCCAGCACCCACCCAGGGGCAGGTGTGAGTGGCCATGTGCCCTGCTGAAGGGCTCCTTGGAGCTGTTTGCATGCACATGTAAAGTCCACATAACCTGATATAAAGCAGTTTATCCACAGCCTGAGCAAATCTAAAAATGGTTAAAATTTCTGCCCGCATTTCTTCCGGAGATTGGCGACCCAGGTTTAGAGTGGCACAGCTCTTTCATGTGCACGCCTCGCACTCCTCAGACAGAACTCCCAGCTCCGGTTTTGGAACTGATGATGTTTATCCAGGCAGTCAATGGATGACAAAGCGCCTCCTCTACATTCTTCAGGTTCCTTTTCCTCGCAGCCAGGAAGACAAGTGGACATTGTTACATATCTGGCTCTCACTGTACATTCTGCCAGGCAAGGCACAGGGGCCAAGCTTGAAGCTCTGCAGCAATAGCACAGTACGTTTTCCCAGCCAAGCAGACCACGTTCACTGCTGTATTTCTCAACAGCTCATTGGTCCAACAGCTGAAATATATAGTTTTAAATAAGAAGCCTGAGCTACAGGGATGACCTTCCGAAGGACATGCCTCCCTGCTATTCTACAAGTGTATACACAGTGTTGCAGGATGCATGGAAGACCAGCTGTGATGTGCAGCTGCAGAAAATGATGGCATCTTATCATTGTCACGCGCTGTAGTCACCAGAGTCACTACTCAGCTCCTTCCACAACGCAGTTTATGGACTCTACTTGTCACCCCTGCATGACAGGAAGGACTTTTTCCTTTCCCCTAGCTAGGGGAACTAAACAGTTAAACAGTTTGAACTCAAGCCTCAGTGCTGTGATAACAACTCTGCTCATTTGTTTGTAGACAAAGGATCTTTTAGTGGCAGCTTTCTTACCCAAGGTAAATTTGTTGCAAATCACATTAAACATTTTGTGTTAGCTTTTCCTTCTCTTTTACATTTTGGGTTTGTTGTTTTGTTGTTTGTTTTTTTTTAAGATTGTAATAATGAGTAAAACCATCCACACAGAACTAGCCTGGTCTGGTAGTGCCATCAGAAGACACTATGAGCTCTGCTCAGTGATGGCACTGCATTCTTGGCTGGTCACCTCTTCCCCCACCCTGCCAGCCACTTTTTCCCTGATGCCCCAAACCTGAGCCCTGCCTTGGCTTGGCTCTACTGCTTCAGGAGCAGCCCCACAGCCAGGCAGGAAGAGGCACAGGCCTGCTCCTCAGTAACTCCAATCCCACAGCAAAACAGCCATTGTTACTGCTCTGGCAGGGATTTTGGCTGTGTGCTTGTCGTATTTGGTTGCCTGCGTGAAGGGTGTCTGATTATGGGACACAGTGGGGACACAGTGGGGTCAGTGACTTCTAACCTGAAGTTATCCATGCACAGCAATCCCCATGACTTGTCCAAGTCAGATATTTTAGGCAAGTTGCTTTGTATTTGTGTGGCAAGGGCATGGTAGTGGCAGAGGGTGGCTATAAGGGTGACTTCTCTCAGAAGGTGTCAGAAGCTTCCCCTGCATCCAGCAGAACCAATGCCAGCTGGCTTCCAGACAGCTCCACTGCTGGCCAAGGCTGAGCCCATCAGTGACAGCAGCAGCACCTCCAACATAACAGAGCTAGGAAGGGAGGAAAAACCTGCACAACTGCAGGCAGACAGAGGAGTGAAGATACGGGAGAGAAACAACTCTGCAGACACCAAGATCACAGAAGGAAGAGTAAGAGTAAGAGGTGCTCTGGGTGCCAGAGCAGAGACTTCCCTGCAGCCCATGGTGCAGCCCATGGTGAGGCAGCTGTGCCCCTGCAGCCCATGGGGAGGCGGAGGTCCATGGGGAGCAGAGATCCTCCTGCAGTCAGTGGAGGACCCCACCCTGAAGCAGGGTGATGCCCCAAGAAGGGTTTGAAGACCACACTGAAACAGGCTCCTGGCAGGACTTTTGATCCCTCAGGGGACCCATGCTGGATGAAGTGCAGCCCATGGAAAAATTCACATTGGAGAAGTTTTTGGAGAGCAGTCTTCTGTGGGAGGGACCCCATGCTGGAGCAGGGGAGGAGTGTGAGGGGTCCTATACCTGAGAAGGAAGGAGCAGCTGCAGCAACATGTGATGAACTGACTGTAACCTCCATTCCCATCCCCCTGTGATGATGGGTAGGAGGAGGTAGAGGCTTCAGGAGGAAGTTGAGCCTAGAAAGACGGGAGGGGTAGGTGGAAGGTGATTGTAATGTTTGGGTTTATTTCTTATTATCCTACTCTGATTAGTTTGGTAATAAATTAAACTTATTTCCCCAAGTCGAGTCTGTTTTGCCTGTGACAGGAAAACTGCTGAGTGATCTCTCTCTGCCTTTGTCTCAAGCCATGATCCTCTTGTTATATTTTCTCCCCCTGGAGAGAGGGGAGTGATAGAGCAGCTTTGGTGAGCACCTGGCATCCAGCCAGAGCCAAACCCACCACACCAGTGCAGAAAGGCACAAAACATGTTTTGGTCCAGTCACCAGCCTGGATGGTCCCGTCTCGGAAGCGGTGGTGCCGCAGGCGGCTCGGTGAGGAGGAGCTGTGCTCACATCAGTCCCAGCAGCTCGTGCAGCAGCGGCACAATCACGGTGGCCGTGAAGCCAATGCAGGAATATGTTACAAACTTATAGGGCACCTCAACTTCCAGGCGTCTCCGGGCTTCCAGGTCGCCAATGGGGAACTTGTACCGATAGCCCAGCACGCCAAGGACCACGCTCTTCATGACCCAGCGTGTCAGCAGGAGGACCAAGATCCCTACCAAGAACCTGGCTAGCATAAACACCACTGTACTGGTGATCAGAGGAAATCCAGGCCCAACGCTGTTGCCAGTGTAGGCTGAAGCAGCGTACTGGTTGTTTAACCAAAATCCCACAGTTGCTCCAGCTGTTGCTCCTAAGATCATGGTGGTGTCTCCCCTGGTAGGGCTGTAATAGTCTAGTTTGGGGTAGTTGTAACACAAGACAAGAGGCACAACTATGGAAAACAGTGGGCAGAAGGGGCTGGTTAACAGCAAGTGATCTATTGTGTCCCACGCAGGATACAAGAGCACGAGCAACACAGCTGAAATCAGTGCTCCTCCAATCACATCCTGTAAAGAAATCACATTTAGAAGGCTTTGTGAGACCTGGGAGGTAAACAGGTTTTGGGTGACGATAAAAGACCAGTATCTGCATTGGTGGGGCCCAGCAGTGGAGGAACACCCTGAATCCAGTGATGCCATTATCCACGTGCAGGGACAACCTGAAGCCTGTGCTAAACAAAACGTGACAATCCACGAACCCAGCCTTAGCTTTTGCATAAGTCTGTGGACACACATTCTCCTCCTCACCCATTCTCATGTTTTGAGGGCATTCTCCACCTACGCCCTCGGAAAGGGCACGTGCACAGCTCCATGTCAGGGACAACACTGCAGCGAGCTGCCTTCACACAACTCCTTTCCCTCCCGTAACCCTATGAGCAGTTTCATCACATCAGTGTGATGATCCTTCGCTTGCTTTACAAAAAGGGGGAGATGCTGTCCTTTGCCAGAGACAGGCTCCCATCCCAGAAACACAAGCTCCAGGGAATGCAAGTGCAGAGCTGTGGGACGTGGTGCGTGTGCCACGGTTTCTGCCAGCAGTGGGAGGGAGGCACCTCCGGGCAGGGATACAGCAAGGAGAAATTTGTTGCCCAAGTCTCTGAAATCCAGCTTTCAGTACAGTGCCTGAAGCAAGCATATAGTTAAACCCTGATTTATTAACAGAGGCAAATAAGGTGTTTTGAGAACTTGATTGTTGTCAGCCACAAATCTGAGAAAGGAGGTTGTCCCTAACGAAAGCCATCTGTATGAGAGCAGCCAGGTAAAAAGCAATAAAACAAGTTTCCCTTTGCTGCCCTTCCAATGTCACGTAGAGGCAGCAGCGTTAGTACAGCCACAAAATGCTCTGCAAGAGCTAAAGTTAGTCACAGACAGAAATGTCCTCTTCTAAGATTGTATCTTTTTCATGAGTCATGACAGCTGACTACTACCATGCTTGGTCACAGTCTGAAAATTATTTATGTGAGCTTCACTTCAAGTTAGGCAGGAATGAGGGGACCTTTTCACAACAGAAATATTTAATGACATTGTGGTAAATGCATTACTCCTGTATGGCTGAACTTCTGCTGTTTACAGCTTCCATTAGATTCACAACATATTTGGTTTTAAACAACTCCTACAGCCATTTTGCATATTCCTAATACAAGTTTCCATTTATTCCCTCATCCAAAACATGAGGGTAGCCATGGAAATACACAAACTTGATCACAGATGTCTAATATGTAAAATACCATTCTATTATATACCTTTACTTCACAGTAAGTCATGTTTTGATGTCAATTCTTAGATGCTACCTTTACACACAAAGCATGTTTTGGCCCAACACTAAGCAACTGTCTCAACACAAAAGAGCAGGGGGCTGCTCCCAGCACTGATGCTCAGAAATCCCATCCCCACTCTGTATATCCATTTCTCACAGAGATGTTTGTCCACCTCGTGTTAGAAGAAAAAGTCCCCAGTAGCCCTCTGTGGGTGATCAAGGAGCAAAACTCAAAAGCTGCTCACATGCTTTTCTGCTCCAATTAAAGAATTGTAACCAAACATTAACATTTCCTCACAAAAGCTTTGCTCAGATTTACCCAGCTGACTCCAGCAGTTCCCCACCCAGCTGCAAACAGTCCCTATACACAAACCTGACTAAAGTTTTCTGAATTTTGTTATCCTCCCATTCAGCCCCGGAAGAGTAATGTGGCTCGTGGAAGTTTCGAGCAGGACCCAGACAATCAGCTCTGCCCCTGACCAGTGGCATTGTACCCATGGTCTCCAAACTGGGTGCACAAAGCAACCCATGGCCCTGGGGGTGGAGGGGGGGAGGGAGAACATTCTTTTTGCACTGCTCATAAGTAAAATAAAATGTGCATTTCTAAAAGGTAGTGCTTATTTCATCGTTATATTTGTTAACTTTGTGTGTTTTATAACGTATCAGTACAGTAGTACATGTATACAATTTGTAAGTAAATATATATGTGTGTGTATATATAGGAGGCCGGTGGTTTATTCTGTTTTCCCCCTGTCCACCAATATCCGGGCTTCTCATTTTGCAAACTCCTCACTAGAAGCTGCTGGAGAGCTCAGGACGTGCTGTGCCTGGCTCTGGTGGCTCCCTTCAGTCCTGGTGTGCACGGGCGGGTTTGATTTTTTTGAACAGCCAGAGGTTGTGGGCAAGATCCAGACCAACACTTACATTTAGCAGTGCAGAATTAGTGATTTCCCCCCTTGCCGGCTAAACTAGGGAGAAGATGGGAAGAGGAGGGATGGCTCCGATCTCTGCGGTAACAACTGCTTCGTGCGCTCTCCTGCTGTCCCCCCCGAGCAGGACCTGAGTTTCCCGGGGAGGAGCTGCTGTTAGCACGCCCAGGAAGCACATTCCTGCCTGTCTGCCTGTGTAAACAGATTAGTCTCTCGCCAAGCCCGCAATTATAAAGGAATTTTTAAATAAGGGCAGGCACGGATTTTGCTCAAGGTGCAGTACTACCTGCAAAATTTAAAACCTCCGGTTGCCCTGCTGGGATGCTCCAACTGCCTCGGCACAGACAAGTCCTCGCCAGGCTCCATCCACCTCCCCTAAAGCCCCTCCGGTGCCATGCAGCTCAGCACTGCTCCCACACAGCGCCAAACATCTGCCTGCTTCCCTGATATTCCCAATCTGGGCAAAAAGAGCACTTTTCCTATTCTGTCTGGTCCATGGTCACTTCTTGAGTTCCCTTACATTTTCATTTTGTCTGAGACCTTACTCACGCTCCTAAACTCCACTCCTAAGGACTGTACTACACAGTGTGCAAAGTACTGAGAATATCTTGTGTGCTTATCAGCTTTAAAATATTTAAGATAATTTCAGGATTAATGGTAGTACGAAAAAACTGAAATACAGCCCAGCAGGGTGGGAGCTTCAGAACAGCCCCCCCACCCCTGCCGTGGGAGGTGTAATCAGAAATAAATGCATCAACACGAAATGGGTATATCTCAGGGGGAAACAAACCCTTCAGGGTTTTTTGGTTATAAAAAGTGACCATGCTGGTCAGCACAGGTCATTATTACTTGTAACTCAGGCAGTTGCAGTGCCAGTGAGGTTCTCACCACCTCAGCTGTGGCTCTGAAGGGAATGGCTTCAGCAGATGTGAGAGGGGAAAACTTGTTCACTGCATTGAGGCAGGGAAATTGGGCCAGTGTTTTAAGATGGAAAGCAAAGTAATATTTTCTGAAATAAAACTCTCTGTAGAAAAAAGGTAAACAACAACAATTACCAGTCATTTAGTCTCCAATTGCTTTTTGTTTCTCAAAAATAAACCCCTAAAAACGTTCAGACTCACTGCTTCAAAATGTGTCTAAATTTTAACTTTTTTTTTTTTACTTTCCCTTTTCCAGGTAACTCCAGATCCCCTGTTTACCAGGTCCTCAGACTCCATCATTTAAGACCTACCAGAAAGCACCCTACTTTTCCACACACACAGGAAGGACATTGTGTTGTTGAGGTGGTAGAGATGGGTGGTTGTAACTAAATTACCTGTCAGCAGTGCCAGTGCATTGCTGCCACCCCACGCTCTGGCTGAGTGATGCTCTCCTGATAACAGCCCAGGCCATGGGTGTTTGTTCCCTTTTCCCTGAGCATAGTATTCATTCTGGTGCAGCTGGCAGGGTGCAGATAGCTCCCATACCAGCTGACTGCCTCTCCAGGAGGTCTTGATTGGTAATATCTCTTCTAATGACATCACTGCGCTTTCTGATACCACTCTTCATTCAAAAGCAAGGCCAGCAGTGCTGAAATACAAACAGATTTGTAGGGCTGAGACTACAGAAGATAAGATTCTGCACCGGAGCTGCAGGAAAGCACAATGCAACTGCCCTTGTCACTCCTCCTCTGGTTCCTCAAACAGGAAAAATTCACTTGCACCAAGTCCATGGATATTTTTTACCCACCCCTTTGCTTTACTAAAAGGCTATGACCACTTAATACATTATTACATCCTTTCTATTAAGGCCTCAGTTAAAAACCCAGAGGCTCTCTCAGCAGATGGCTTGGCTGGGCACTGCTGTGCCTCAGCCCTGTAACGTCACAGCTCAGGGCAGGAGCTGTCCCACCAAGGCTCAGAAACAGCTCTGAACTGCACTTCTTCCCCAAAGAACCACCACTGCAGGTGGGACAGCAGAGCCAGTCACGGTGGGTGACAAACTGCTGCAGAGAGAGGGGTGGCATGTGGGAGCTGTGATCACTGGGCCTTTCCCCAGCTCCATCCCCACCACGGCACACACAGGATAAAGACCCCAGCCAAATACATTTGCCCTTTTGAAAGGCAGCATTGCTCACACTTCAGCTAAGAAGCTTTTTTTATAACTTTATTTTACAGCCCTTTTCTATCATGTCAAAAGCACAAAGGACTTTTTCTTCTTTACCCTAAAATCCATCTAAATTTAGAGGGCTCTTTCATTATGATGGGCCAGCAAGAGAAGTATGCAAAGAATTTTTACTGATTGACTTAAGGTCAGTAGCCCAGAAAGGGTGTCTGCAGCTTCGATATAAGGTATTGTTTTGATCCACTGGGCCTGTCAGGGAAGCTCAAGCTATATTTTATAGCTAATCTTAATCTCATGAGGGCTCCTTTTCTTACAGTCATCAAGTCTCAATTACAAACATAATTATTACTTAGTCAAAAAGATTCAATTACTTATGCATATGCAACCAACAATGCATATCAAACTCTTGTAAGGAAATTACCAGGAGTTTTTATCCCTATTTGGGAAGCTGGACCACCCCTCTGACCACTATATATAACAGATCCATAAAGTTTCCTCTTGCCAGGAAAGAGCCAGCTATCACTGGCACACTGAAATTTTCTGATATCACTCCTCTGAGACTCCAAATCACTCCAATTTGTTCCTAAAGCAGTACTGACGTCTCTAAGCAACTGTGCCCAGCAAGTCTGTCATATAAAGCCACAGGTATTTTATAATTATTTTCAGACAAAGCGTTTGTGCATCTCAGTCCCTTAAGAATTCACTTCCTTCCGGCTGAAAACAAGAGACCTGTCGTGTCTGAGTGCCTTGTGCCTGTAGGCTGGCCAGTACCTGCTGTTGCCCAGGCCCCCAAGGGCAGCTCCCGTGCCAGGCTTTACCCCGGTGACTCACCAAGCTGCAGCTCCCCCCCGACACTCCCAGGCTAAACCAGCCCCGGGTACTTCTCGCTGAAAACACTGATACTGTTGCACAAAGGGCTTAGCCAAGGAGCCGCGTCAGTTGCCCAAGCGCATTCCTCGCAATTAAAATGTCGAAATGGAGAACTCCAGTTGAGATGCCACCCTGACCTCACCCGGCTCCCCGGCCCACGCGCTGCCGTCTCCCCGTGCTATAAATCACTCCCTGCGGTCTCGAATTGCGATAGCCCGAGGGTTTCCTCACAGCTCCTTTGCCTGCACAGCCCCAAATGCAGCGGCACAACTCATCTGCTCCCGTGGCGGCGTGGCCGAGGCAGGTCACACATGGCTTGAGGAGTGGGAGATGGGAGCTGCTGCGGGAGAGCACAGCTGGAGGCACATCCTTACCAGGACCGTGTGCATCCCCGTGTAGAGCCTGCTCAGGCACACCAACGTCGAAAACACAAACGCTGCCACCAGGCCGAGCTCGAATGGGTACTGTGAAAAGGGGAAAAAAAAAATAAATACACCCATTAAACCGAGCAGCTGGACTGACATAAGGATCTTGTGCTGGGAAGAGGCTCCTGAGCTGTACTTTCCCCAAGAGATTAATATGACCCGAGGAAAGGCTCCCCCTCAATCAACATGCAACCTTGCAGGAAGGTCATTTCACTACCTGTGGTGCCTGCTTCTGGAAGATCTGGTCTCACTGTGGAGAAGTCTGGGAAATAGATGGTATTTGCAGAATCCCTACAACATCTCCCTGCAAACACCTTAATGTTAGTGTTAAAGAGCTTAAGGAAAAGGCACAGCATGTTGTACATGCCATGCCTGAGGTAGCACTGCAGTCTCAGCTCAGCCAAGGGGATTGTGACAGCTGCAGAGTCTGACCAGAAGTGTGATCAATAGTCCTCGAGCAGTGGGCTGAGTGGGGAGAATGAATGTCTGGGCTGAAACCACAATCCAGCTATTAGAGCAGTCAGGACCGCTCTTCCCCTGACACTTAAAAGTTTAATCATCTTCTTATGAAGCTGTTTTTGCTTAATACCCTCTCTGAGTAGCCTAAAAATATGTAAAGAAGCATTTAAATAAATCAACATCTAAAAATGAAAAAAAAAATCCCATTTGGTAAAGAATAAGCTTAACATATTAGCCCTTAATCCACTCATTCAAACCCTGAAGCTGAGTGGGCTGCTGGGCTCCTTTCAGTCCATAAGGGAGATTTTTCTGTAAAAAATAAACCAACTCAAAATATAAATAAATGCAATTAATTCATCCAATTTGACACAAAGTCTCTATCTTCTGCCAGAGGCTGACGACTGACCAGGGTGGCCACAGGTCAGCACAAAAATGCTTCTGTGGAAATTCTAAGCATAACAGCTCTCTTCTGACCCTTTCTCCCTAGCATACTCCAGCCCCCTGAATAGAGAGCTCAGACCCAGCTGCAGATGTCACTCCCAGTTCATAAAACACTATTTTTCCTCATTTCTCTAAGCCTTTGGAGCATTTACACCCACTTGACTCCTCCCTCAGCAGGCAGCCTGGGAGCTAGTCCAGATCAGTAACTGATGATTAGGGCATCTTGAGAAGATAGCAGCATAATGTACTGGGAGATTTTTCCATCTTAATAGAGGCAATTAAACCATTTAATTATTTGACAGCAGCTTTATTGTTTCATGGCAGTTTCCAAGAAGCACAAGACAGCCTGTGAAGAGCTGCATGTCCCACTGGTCACTTGTGGATTGAGGAGGAGATGATGCTGACCAGGTGCTCTTGGCAGCTCAGACACATGGAATGGATCTGGCCTTCCAGGGCTGACCAATATTCCCTCTTATGGCTCCTTTTCCCCATCCCACAGTTAAGCTGCTCTGACCAGTTACCATACAGGGAGCAGGAGCCCTCTTTGTTACATGGGTTTATCCTCTGTGAGGGCTGAAAAACATTCTTAAACACAATGCAACCAGGAAGTTATTATGGCTGGAGTACAGGAAACACTTGGCTTGGATTCATTAAATGGAATGAAAATAATCATCATGGAGAAATGAGTTTCCAGGAAATAAACCTTTTAAAGATGGCAAGGAAAAATGATGAGACTTCCCCAGGCAGCCTACAGGTCCAGTGCAGTGAAGTTGCTCTGACAAGCAGGCTTTTCAATCATGTAGTGTGCTGTTAGTCTAACACAGGTGAGGGCCAGGGGATTTCCAAGGATGCTTTTCCTTTCATACAGAAACACAAAGCTCCTTTGGTTTCCCTGGGAGCCAGAATGTCCCAATGTGCACAAGTCCCAACATGGACTTGGTGGGGCAGGGGTGAGCACAAAACACAGGCAACCAGGCACCTTCCCTCCATGGTCACCCCTCGTGCAAAAACAGTGAACCCACCAAACCACAGCACAGCAGTGCAGCCTGACAGCAGCTCTGAGAGGAGTCCATGCAAAAAAAAAATAAGGTTTCCACTAAATTTCCTTTTGTGCCTATTATTGACCAGCTACAGGTAAGCACAAGGAAGAATATACATCTGTGAAAATAAACACAGAACTCCTCTGGAAGTAGCCACATCTTTGGATTTGCAAGGCTTATGTGTCTTGCTGGAAGCAGACACAGGCTTTTCTTTTTTTAATGTATTTTCTTTTTCTTCTTCTGTTTTCTTTTTGTACCCCTACCTTGTACTGGTTCATGGTTGCAGTGAAAAAGGAGAAGGAGATGGCTGTAGCTGCCATGGCGTGGGTGGATGGCATCCCATACTCTGCATTCGTCCTCATCTCCAGCTTCACGACAGGTGGTGACAGGGGCCGAGGCCACTTCAGGATGTCCTTGGAGACCTGGCCTATGTACATCACTATCTGGGGACAGGAAAGGCCACAGGGCTGTCAGTCAGCACAGGCAATCCCCATGCAGCCCACCCAAGAACCACCTGTATTTCTGTGCTTTTTCCTGCAGAATCCACTCCTCCAAGTGGAGGATTTATCCCCTGAATTATTAAAGGGGTTTCCATTAGCTCAGCCAGCGAAGGAAGTGGCGGTTTTGCTGCACTGTGTGGTAACCTGAGCAGAAGTGGGACCGAAAGGAGGGTTGGCTGATGAGATTCAGCAATACAGGACAGTGTGAGACAGACAGCTGGCTCCCACCCCATGCCAGAAAAGTTTAAGTTTCCTCCCTATCCCTTACAACCCCTCTCCTGCAAAGAAAACAGCCGTAAGAGAAATTTTTCCACCCCCACCTCTGAATCACTGCCTTGCCCAGCTGTGTCCAGCACCAGCTCCCCCATTCCCAGCAGCTCCCACTCCACCCGGGGCAGCAGAAACCCTGCTGGGATGCACCACCCTTGTGGTTATTAAATGACAGCCTCGGCATCCTCGCAGAGGCAGAAGAGGGAAAACTGGACAAGCAACATGAGGTACCAGTTCTCCTGCCTAACTCCCCAGTAAAAGGCTTTTATTCCCTGCTTGGGACACCAGAGGTTTAAGCAAGGGCTGCATTTGCTAGCTCAGAGTACTTTTAGGGGAAATGTCACATTCTCAGGTCAGCAAGGGAAGCAGAGGCAAGGGGCAATGCTATCCAGTATCCTTGAGAGGTGCTGCCCATCCAGCCATGCCCAGGGCATCCTTGGCTCCTTCGCACCCTCTTCCCAAAGGCAGCAGGCTCTCAGCATCTTCTCAGTGAAGACATCTGAGAAAAGCTAACCAGGCTGTCCCTGAAGGATGGATGTATTTGCTTTCTGTTGTAACCCTCTTCCCTTTAGATAACATAGCCACACACAGGCAGAGGAGGCTCTTTAAAACAAAGCCAAGCAAACCTTTTTTCTTTTTTTTTAATACAAAAATCAGGTTAACTGGTGTCTACCACGAAAGCTCAGTTGCTGTGTGAGACAGCTCACTCTTCTGCTTTCCCATGCTTCCACCAGCAAAGGAGGGGGGTCTTAAAATAACATCCTTCCCTTGCTACTGGTGTTGGCCATATGCTTGGAACAGCAACACAATCACCTGCTGCCACATTCGTCACCAGGCACATTGCATCCCTCTCTCTCCCACCAGCCATTTAAAAAATGGTTTCACATTGAAAGAAAGATGGCAGGATTCAGGGCATTTCTTCATCCTCTCTACAGCAAAGCACACGCCAGAGAGTGCTAGATTTACAGCCAGCACCAGGGCCTGGAAAAGTGACTGCTGGTGCCTTTGCATCCGTTACCCCTCATCGTGTGAACACGTCACTGCCTTGTTACCAGCAGCAGGTGGGACAGACCTGGCTGCTCCTGCAGACACACACAGCACAGGGAAGACAGTGAATACCCTGCCCCAGACTGTTCACAGTAAACAAAGGCTCAAGGAACAAATGTCTTTTAAAAACCTACTGTGTGGGTTTATTTAGTTAATGCCATGAGTTTCCAAATGGATGCAGGCACGTGTTTGGAAATTAATTAAATTTCAGGGTTGAAAGAAAAATTACTCTCTCGGGCAGAACATAAAACATTGAGGCTGCCATTTGTGATACCATCTGAGAGGCAAGGTAGGATAAGCCAGTTTATCAGCAGTCCTCTATAACAATGACTTCCACTTGTGGAAGTATTATTAGCACTAGAACATAAGAGCTTTGCAGAAAAGGAAATGAGTCATCTCAAAAATGAAGGCTATGCTAGGACTCCTGTGATGGTGAAAAACAGACTGAATGCTGGAGGTGGGATGGGTAAGTGAAAATACCAGGCATCCTCACAACATCCTCCCCTGCCTGGCATCCCAGATTAAATACTGACCCTTCTACTTTTTAGAAACACATGGTATAGACAGTAAGGAGAGGTGAGAAGACCTCCATAAAACATGCAGGGGACTCCAGAATATGCTCACTGATCTCTGAAGCACCAGGCCTTTGCCTTTAGCTTATCTGGGTTCCATGCACATGACTTTACACACGTTGTTCTGGAATGCGGCAGAAGCAGCACTTGTGGGCGGGGTAGAACACCCCCCCGCAGCTGAACTGGCAGGCTTCCCGAGAGAATGACGGCAGGTGCACATTGCTAAAGGCCACCCCGCACAGGTGGTGCTCTGTGTCACCTGCAGCCCACGGGCTGCGCACAGCGGCTGGAGCTGCAGGGGCACGGCCCTGCCCGGGCTGTGT
Organism: Nicator chloris; assembly: GCA_013400495.1. NCBI lineage: Eukaryota > Metazoa > Chordata > Aves > Passeriformes > Pycnonotidae > Nicator > Nicator chloris. Next base: position 28,714 of record WAAE01016081.1, read on the forward strand.
GCGGGCTGCAGGGGCAGGGCACTGCCCGGGCTGTGTGCGGGCTGCAGGGGCAGGGCACTGCCCGGGCTGTGTGCGGGCTGCAGGGGCACGGCACTGCCCGGGCTGTGTGCGGGCTGCAGGAGCTGCAGGGGCACGGCACTGCCCAGGCTGCAGGAGCTGCAGGGGCTGCAGGGACACGGCACTGCCCGGGCTGCAGGGGCTGCAGGGGCACGGCACTGCCCGGGCTGCAGGAGCTGCAGGGGCGCGGCACTGCCCAGTCTCCGCCAGGCTCTTTGCTCACAGCACGGCAAAGCAAACACAGCTTCTCCCGGACCTGCGTGCCCCGGGCAGTGGGCTGCCCTCCCTGGGGACAGCCCTGTGCCACAGAGCAGGGCGGGAGCAGCACTAGTGGGGCGCATCCAGCAGTGCCCACCCCCACCCTTCTCTCATGCACATTCACGTTTTCCCAATGCAATGAGAAGGACTTTGAACTCTTCCGGGTTAAATCCTTGCAACAAATGTAAGCAGCAATAAACAAACATCTAATAAAAACCCCCAAAGTGTAAGCACTTAAAGCCAAGACCTTCCTCAAGCTCTGGTGCCTACCACTACAGCTCGGCTGGCCTGCGCTGAGGGCAATAGGCAATAGCAACCCTTTCCAGTAAGCCAGGACCCCAGGTGAAGGAAAGGCAAGGCTTTATTGCCACTTTGTGTGAGCAGCATTACATTTTACTACGCAAAGGCAATTGGCAGTTGCTATAGCAGCAAGATAGCCTCTGTAGGCTTTTTCTGAGAGCTTCCTCTTAATTTGCTTTGAGTCATATATGTGGTCTGTCTCCAAAAATACTTCTTCACCTGAACAAGACAAATCTATATCTGTTTTAACAGATCTTGCTTTAATGAACAACTACAGAACCAAATCTGAGCCATTAGCATCCACACAGGTGTGGATACCTATTCATTTGTTCCAAGATCTGCAGGAGGTCCCTCTGGGGTGAGAGGCTGCTCCCCTCCTGAGCACCTGAGTGCCACAAACTGACCCGTTTCCCTGACATTCCCATACCTCTGGTGTGTAAGACAACCATCAAGAGGAGGTTTTTCCTCACCGGCAGGTGTTGTCTGGCATTTGCAATGGTTTCCCCTCACTTCTCACATGCATCACTCCCATGACAGGAAGCAAGAGAAGCAGATTTACCACCACATGGAGCAGACAGACACAACTAAGCCCATTCCCTGTGCAGAGGCATGGCAGCACTGCCACGGAGTGCAATTTCCCCTGTGGAACATTGCTGTGGCAGCTGCCCATACCCTGAGCCTGGCAGGATTGAGGAAACATGCTCAGTGCTGCAGGTGTGCTGTGTGTGGGCATCCTCCTTGATCCCTGCCCTACTACAGCCTCTGCACAGGATGGACACACCTGACCTTCCCACTGGCATAGGAAGGTCAGCAGGAACAATTCTTTTTGTATTCTGTAATATTTCAGCTAACAAAGGGGAACCAGATCATATTTGTTTTCAACTTCTTCAGTTTTGCAGCTGTCCTTATCTTCATTATTGATCTATTCAAAGGACAAGACAAAATTCTAGAGAAGACACATGGTCAAATAGCAGTGGCAAATTCTTCCCTGAGACTCGGTTTGGCAGCCTGACTTTGAATCTGCTGGTTTAGCTCCAAAATAGAAACTCTATAACCTGGCTCTAGAAACTCTGGCCTGCAGTAGTATATGTCATGTTCCCAGAAAGGAAGAAATTCACAGTTTGAAAATGATGTTACTTTGTGTTTCTTTCACAAGCACTGTGCACTGCTAGGAGTGAACAAGCATATTGAAGAAAAAAAAGAAAGATGCTCTATTAATAAACATTTGCAGATTAGTCAAGCAGAAGACTGCATGGGGTTGCTGAGGCAGACGTGACTTTGATTCACCATACAGAAATTAAGCCAAGCACCCAGCCTGCACTGTTCTGTTCTCAGCATCCCCCAGGTTAAGTGACCAGACAAACACTGCAGCAGATTCTAGCTGTGACTGTGTCCCTCGAGCATCACTTGGTTCAGAGTGAAAGAGGAACAGGGCAAGGAAGAGCATGTTCTTGTGGAGGCACTCCTCCTACCCCCAAGTCAATGCCAAGAACTAAGGCTTGGCTTCAGGAAAGCACACCATGAAAGTCACTGGGCAGCACTGTTGGCCCCTTGCCCTGGCAGCAGCCCAGGTGGAGGAAGCCCTGCAGAGCAGAGGAGCCCCAGCCACCGCCAGCCTGGGGCCCTAAGCCTCCCTCAGGCTGTGTCCTGCTCCCCATCCCCTCCTGGAGCACCGGGCTGCTGCCCATGTGCCAACACCAACAGCAGGGCTGGGATCCTCCTCGAGGCACACACACCTTGTGGGAGAGGGCAGCTGGTTCTCCTAGAGCTCCAGGACCTGCCATTTCCAGCATGGGTATTGTTTCCCAGAAAATACATCAACCTTGTGCTGGCTGCACAGGAACTTTTCACCTTTACCAGGGGTTGGGCCAGGGTCAATGTGACATTCCAGGTCGCATTCAGTTGGTGGGATGCTCAAACCCTTGGGCTGACCCAGCCACCATGGCAGCAGCAAAGCCAACAGGCAGGTCTCCAGCCCACCACAAGCAGCACAGCATTCACATCACAGCAAAGGGCAGCAGGAGGCAGGGGGACAGGGAAGACACAGCGTGGGCAGCTTCCTAAAAAAGTTATACATACATACATACATGTATATATACATATAAAGAAGGAGGACTCTGTCTCAATTCAGGCTTCAGAAACACAAAACCAGAACAAGATTAGTAGAAACTCAAGCCTCCAGAAGCACAACCAGCCAGCATCCTAAGATACTGACTCTGTCTTTAAAAGAAGCATTTAGACAAAATCTGTAAGGTAGTTGGCTATCCTATAATGGACTTAGAGAAGGAAATTTGGGTCCAGGCTCCTGGTAGCAGGGAAAAGTACTGTCACATTGATCTGGTTTGCCATCTAACATCTAAAACTGGCAGACTGTTACACCTAGAAGTTCTATTGAAATACAAAAGGTTTCCAATTTAAACTTCACCTTAAATGATTCACAGTGCGTCTCAGTTATGAAAGCCATATTGGCACTTTCTCTCCAAGGGTGGAGTACAGCTACCAGCCCTTGCAAAATTCCCTTTCAGTCAACACTTTATCAACTTGCACACACCATTTATTTTTGTATTCTGACATGTAGGTACTTCTGTGCCTGAGCACAGTTTTACATGCTCTTGTGCAGTGCAATATTTGGTGCTTTAAAGAGCTTGGCTTTCAAGTGACTGTGTTTGTCAGCAGTTCCAGGCTTGTTTCAGTGAAGTGTTGCAAAGGCACTAAAACTAACAAACACGTAAGAATTGTTAAACCCAAAGTTTGCTTCCAACTGTGCTTTCAGTCACTGCACAGCAATATCAGTGACACCACAATTGCAGGTAAACTCCTGCTGATTAGGAAGCTCCTGGTTACCCTGAGAGGAAGTTCAGAGCTCGTCATTGCTGAGTAACGAAGTGCTGACAGCCTTTAGAAAAATGTTCCTCCAAAAAGCAAGATGGAAATCTAAGCTGTTATGGATTCAGACCCAGGACCTTCTCAGACTTGCTGAAGATGTCCCCACCCAGTGCTGCTCAGGGAGCCCCGAGGGGCACACACAGCCTGGCATCACCAGACACCCAAACTCTGCCTTCCTGCAGAGGTGCCACCTACCCCTGAGTCAGCAGCTTATCACTGTCACATGCCAAAAGCTTCCACACCTGCCCCAACAAAGTCTATGCTGGCCAGCTCTTATTTACGTTGCATAAATTAAAGTTTTATAGGCTATAAAGAGGTGTGGCCTGAGGGAAAAAAACCCAGAAAAAGAGATTTCAGGCATGCTGAATAGCAAACTGAAACAGTAAACAGGTTTATTTTTTTCAGGTCTCTGCCTTTGAAATTCCACACCAAAATAAAGATTTTAAACCTGAAGCAGTGCAAAAAGTAAAAAACAAACAAACAGAAACAAAGTGAGCTTTCACCTCTTGAGCTGAGATGTGCAGTAAATCTAAAGTACATTTGGGGACTGTGTGAGCTATTTTTCATCTCTGCACTTTCTGGCTGAAATTGCAAGAGTCACAGGCATCAAAGCCTTGCCTGTGCAGTTTCAAGAGTGTTTACTTCGAATTGCTGGAGAAGAGAGGCACCAGGTACCTTCATTACTGACTCAGCACCTTGCTCAGAGGTTTCATACAGTTATTTCCTCCATCTGTCCACAAAGGTAAAGGTAAAGCCTGCATATATGCTCCGAATCCTCAGAGGCAAGGCCCCATGGAAGCACAACATGCTGCTTTAAGCTGCCAAAGCATCTGGGTGCAACAACAGTCAGCATTTCCCACAGCCATCCACCTGAAGAGAGAAGCACAAGCAGCTGGCTCTGCAGACCCAGGGCTGGGGAAGATATTCCAGGGTTCCAAGTCCACTCCTCTGCTGCTGCTGAAATAAACTCTTTATGATTTTCTTTCTGTCCTTCACCCTTCTTGAGCTATTTCACAACCTTTGGCTTCAATTGAAATTATTTATGACTGCCTTATGCATGTTTCTTCTTGTGACTGTAGTTTTATTTTAAGAAGCTCCTTCCTTCCCATGGCTTTTGCAGCCAGCCCCATTCTCTCTCCAACTTCATTTTGCTAGGGATTTATCTCAGCTTTCAGTCTCTGCTCAGAAAATAGTCTGTTCTTTAATCATCCCTGGCCCTGCTCCAATTTGAAATTATCTTTCTCAAATGGAGGTGACTGGCTCCACATAAACTATTACAGATAAGATGTCAGGAAGTCTTTGTAAACAGCATTAATGCTGCTTTAATTTTTAAGGGAAGAAACTCCCCTGATTCATCCTGAGACACCAACATTGTCGTTTCCAACTTGCAGCAGAAACTTTCAGGTTTAAGTGGGAAACACCATAAAAAATACCACCCTCAGCACCACTTCTACACCTCCAGGGCCACTTCTCCTGGCCAGTGGTGTCACCATCAGCAGCCTGGTCTAGTGGCAGATCCCCACCATGTTCCCAGCATGTCCCTGTGCTTTGGCCCAGGCTCTTGAAAAAGTCATTGATGGCCCACTCTCTCTCCCTGCTGAAGAGCTTCACTAACATCCTCTTCTCACCCTTTAAAGGGGAACTACTCCTGCCTTTCCCTTGGGGCTCTCCCTTTGATACCTGTTCCTTTCCCCAGCTGGGTAAGAGCCTTCCACAGAACATGCCTAGGTCCTGCAATTATCCCTTCATGCCCTTCCCAGCCCTCCACTCACAGCTGTTGTCAGAGACTATCAGGCTGCCTGGATTTCTACTGTCATCTAACACAGTTCTTCTTAGCCACACATCATCATCGTGCATTCAGAAGCATTTCTTCAAAACTCCATCACCGAAATCCTCCAATTCAGTTAAAAGCACAGCTTTGTCCCGCTGACACCTTGGTGCAGGGACCCCATGCAGCTGAGCCAAATGCCACATCTGTGGCCGTGCCATCTGAGGCCAGGCTGGGCAGGGCTTGGAGCAGCCTGGTCTAGTGGCAGGTGTCCCTGCCCACAGCAGGGGGGTGGAAGGAGGGGATTTTTAAGGCCCCTTCCAACCCAGGCCATTCTGTGATTTCATGAGTGTGTTAGACAGGCCAACACCAGCACCGTGAGTGCCAGTCCCTGCTCACCAGCAAGAGACCCTCCCAGCTGAGCAGGCCACAAAATGAACACGTGGCCTGCATAGACGTTTTTAGCCATTTCACAATTACATATAATTAACGTTTTAAAAATACAGATTATCGCAAGCTCATGTATTTAATACAGTTTCCCCTTTTCAGTGTAAAGTGCAACTCCACAACTCAGTAAGTGAAAAATAATATTCATTATCAGAATATCAGATGCTTGAATACTCTAATTAAGTCAGACTAGATCTGGCCAATACTCAGATGAAGTCCTTGCAAGGAAAGGCAAGGCAAGTCTACAGAAATGCATGTAAAGAACTCCAAAGGCTCATTTTTTTGAGCAATATGCAAATCCAGAAGGCAGTGACTACAAATTTTCATCTTCTGTGGCACATTTCCAGAAGCTGTAGGTGTACTCCTGGCCAAAACCCAGCTCTAGTTATACTGTGTCCACCTACTTCTAAATTTCATCTGCAAGTTATTGTTCATGCTCTCTTTATAAAACATACTGACTAAGGTTACTGGCACGGAGTAACTGATGTCTTCTGTCCAAGGCCAGGTGTATTTGAAGTGTGTGGCCTAATTCAAGTTGGTTTTATTATTTCTTATCATATTATTTGGTCAAAAGACAAAATATTATTAACCAGAATTGACTAGATCAGAGAAAATCTTCATTGTAAAGAAATATACTTGGGTATCATATTTAAGTTTTTACCAAGCTTCAGTTTCTTAAATCAATGTAGATTGATAGCTAAACCTCCAGGCTCTGCCATCTGGCAGAGGTGCTCCCTACCTCCCTTCTCTGTTCTAAAATGGTTTTATTTGGGCAGCAATATCTGATCAATACCAAGATGAGCAGTGGCAGTGACAAAACAGCCAGTCCTGGTCTAAAGTGCCCAGTTATCTCCTATTTTTCAGAGCTACAATGGAAATACATTATTCTGGATACCCTAAATCCATGCTGAAGTCAGTTAACTTGTGAAGGCTCTCATAGTAATAAAAATCAGTGCTTTCAAGTCTTAGCCTTCAACAGACAATCTGATCTTTCCCCCCTCAAGTGACTGCAGAAACACCCTGTTTATTCCACTGCAGCCAGCATATCCCTTTCCCATCAGGTTTATTGTAATTTCAACCAAGCCAGAACTGCATGAAATTACACAGAAGAAATGAGAATAAGAGAAAGATTTCCTAAAGTGATGGAAGACAATCCCTGAAATACCATGATGCACTGGGAAGGAAGAGTTTTCCCAACTGTTCTGTGCAAACTGTATCAAAAGAAGCTCAGTCAGTGATTGTGCTGAAAAAAAGTCATTCCAAGATATGGCAGAGATGAAGAAACCCTGAGTCAGACGATGCCTCTCGCCTCCTCTCTCAGTATTGCAATGCCTTTTCTTCCTAAACACAAGCTACACATGAATAGTGTTGGTGCTTCTTTTGTTTGAAAGGATTTTGTTTCTTTGAAGTGTTGTTCTTATTCTTAAATATTAGTTTTCTATGGATACAGAATTAAAGTTTAAATTTATCACAGGAATACTTACAGACCAAACAATTATCATTCTTCTAGACACAGAGTGATCTATATTCCAGTAGGTAAATGGAAGGAAAGTGATATAAAAAATCTCTTCACCCAAAGCAGCTGAAAACTTGAACAAGTAGTAGTAGAAGTAGTTCTTCACAATATACTTCTGTGTGCAACCCTGGAAGTGAGAGAATTTTAGCATTTTAGTGAAGTAGAAAAATATAACAAAGACTTAAAATATTATAACTGCTACAGGTCCCAGTCCTTAAACCAAACAGTTTGTTATAAGGAGTGTCAAGAAATGAAGTGCAGCTTTTATACTAGAATTCAGACTGTAGAGATAGCACAGCTACATTTCCTGCAGAGCAGAAATCTGGTCAGACTAACAAAGGTACCAGTCACATGGACACAGCCTCCCAAGAGGTGGGATCAGCCTTTCCTCCAGGGTAATCCTCCAGGTGTATTCCACTGAAGGTATTGACGTGCTAAGTTTGAAATTTCTGCATCAGTAGACAAAGCCACCACTGCTTGCACTGGAAATACAATTACTGAACTACTTCATTTAAAATTTGTTTCATTCTAGTCCCTGAAATTTGCTGCCAGGTGCCACTGACAGCAGCCCTCAACACCGAGTTCTGCCCTATGGCTCCAGCCCCGAGCTCCTGGTGGCAGCATCTCATGGGATCACCCCACACAGAGGTGCCACAGCTGGAAGATTGAGCTCCTGCGTGGGACTGGGCTCAGCAACCACAGCTGCAGGAGCAACTCCAGGGGAACACAAGGCTCTGAGTGGGCAGAGAAAAGAGCTGCACCTGTCAGCATCAGAATTTCACTCCAACATTTTAAGTAACAACCACTGGGTTGTCTTTTTAAGCATTACCAGTAGATACATTGCAAACAGCGACGCTTTAGCACGTCATTTATTAATTTTATTTAGCAAGAAATTTCGTTCAGTCTCTGGATTTGGCAGCCAGATGATTGCATTAGATGTACCCCACCTAACATGCTTGTTTTCCCTCTTCCAAAAGGTGACACCCAGCCCTCCAGAGCTGGCAAGCCACACAACAGCACACATGGCTTAGGCCATGACTTCGGCCACTGCGTCCAGAAAAGGTTTGCTGCTGCTGCTGCTGCTGCCACTGGGGACTGGGACACTGCTAAGGAGCCTCACTCTGTTTGCAGGAGCAACAGGCAAGAGAATCACATTTTGTAGGTACACCTGTCACTTGAGGAAATAAGGAGATAGACAGATAGATGGACAGGTAGACAGATGGATAGACAGGTAGGAGTTTGGATTCAGGGGAGGAGCAAAGGAGTCAATCTAGTCTCGCGCCATCTTCCCCCCAAAACTAAAAATATGTACATTGGCTATGTAAATACAAGATGAAAGGACTTCCTAAAGGTGAGGACTGAGAAGTGATCATGAAGGTCTCAGCACAGACACACTAAGTTAAGATACAACTTTGGCATAAGCTTATAAAACTCTCCAAATAGGAAAACTGTTATGCTTGGAGCTGGCTGTGTAACTAGTTTACTAATGAGAAACTCTCATCCTACATGCAAGTGAGAAAACAAAAATTGTCTAAGGAGTCTAGACATGCACTTCTGACTCATTGCAAAAGGCATTAGAAGTTTTAGTCTCCTTATCTGCTTTTAATGCAGAGATGAGGCAAACTGCACAGAAATGGCAAAAGCAAGATGGAAAGGACTTGCATCCATTCAACTACCATAAAAAAACCCACAACCTGAATTGATTTTTGCACCAATAAACAGAAAAGATGAGTCAACATTTTTTGAAATGCCAGGGTCAGGGGAGTGGTCCCCTATCCATCAGTCACAGAGGTCACAGATGAGTTACTGGCATCCCTCTAGGATAACAGCTCTATGCTGTGGCTGGCTGCACGACAGAGCAATCACTCTGAGTGTCTCAAGTCTCATCTGCCGCTTAGAAAACGCCCCCAGTGCAATTAGCAACTGCAGTGCCTCTGTCTGAGAGCCTGAAACTGCATTTGGTGACACTGAACACGGCCCCACAGAAAGCTCTCTACTGGCACCACTAACTCCTCACTTAGCCATTAATCTCCAAGGTATTGGGAATTATGTGCTTGTGTGCTTTAGCTCAGAGAGGATCAGACTCATCCCTAAGGTAATGCTTTTATACTTGCAGCCTCGTGGGATGAGGGATAAAACCTTCTAATTCCAGTAAGTGTTTTGTGGGGAAAAGTATGGTTTATCAGGTTCTAAAAGAAATGTGGAATTAAAATATTTCCAGGCTGAAGACAGGTCCAAGTCCTACCACATAATTCTTAAAACCTTTCTTTTTTTTTCTTCCATTCCTTTTCTATCAGAAATCACACACCCACACACACATTTGGTTGGGTTTTTAGCACCTTTTTTTTTTTTCAACTCTACACCAGGGGTTGTGCAAAGCCAATGTGTGGCAGGGGACAAAGAGAGCCTGTCTGTGACACGATGCTGGCAGCCACATGTCAGGCACACAGAGTGCCACAGGATTGCTCCACTTGATTCTTGGTAGTGCATGGTAATAAAGTGATGTTGGCACTTATGGTGATCCCAAAGCACTGTAAGTACAGCAAGCCTCCTCCATGCACCTTCAGCCTGAGTTAGCTCACATTTACCATCCACACCCACTATTGCTGCAGAAAGCAGAGTGCAGTGCTTTGTGAAGCATCTTCCCTTTTTATTTTCCTTCTAACCCCAGTGCAGAAAAGTCCATTATTTGTGTTAACATCTTCTAACATTCCCAGAAATTTATTCAATCTCTAATTTTAAGTAATTCCTATCTTTAGACTTGATTATTCTTAATGTACTGCAGTGACCTGATGCCTTCCACAATGCCTGAAACCCTCTCAGCAAATCAGCCCTCCCATCCATCTCCCTTGCTATTCAGTCTGGATCAGAGGTTTTAATGAGCAGCCATTAAGGCTGTAGATAAAGTCAGAATTTTTAGAGCATTTAAGATGCAAGATGTAATAAGCCTCAGCATTGGCAGACACAGAAGACAGGTAATTTCACAACAATGGCCCTTCTCATCAACTGTAGAATATCTATTTTGAAAAACCTCAAGTGCTCAGACTACAAGAAACTCTCATGGATGTATGAGTCTCCATAAATAAACTACCCAGCTACTGGCACAGAAAATGGCTATTGCAGGTCATCCACATTTGCAGGCTCTGCACAGGGGTGCCACAGCACCCACCTAACCTCCCTGGAGCATGGGAGCATCCCCAAAGCATTCCTACAGGGCCAGCAGAGCAGGGCAAACCAACACCCTGGTGGCTCTGGGGCACAGTAACACACAATGACACAGCATAGGAGGAATCCACCATTTTAGAAACCTTGTATATATGTAGTGTTTAGCCATCAAAGCCGAAGCAAAGGAACAGCAGCTGAGCTGCCTTCATAATAGATTAAAAATGTATTTTTAGGGGGAAAAAAAAAAGTAGCCGTGCAAAGATACTACGCTTTGCAATTCCTCTGGGAGATCTCTGGTCAGAGAGCAAAACAGGCCCCAGCCTTTCCTGCCCTGTCTCTAGAGACAAGCTGTGCAGCATCAGACTTCTGAGGCTCAGAGTCTGACCCAGAGATCCTATTAACCAACACTCTGTTCTCAGCTCTCAATTACTTCGGATCTGTCAGAAGATGTACACGTTTAATTGAAGTTCTTGAAGTCCCTTGCTCCCCTTCCAACAGAATTGCCTTGCAAAAGATGAGGAGTTTCCCTTCCAAAGTCCCTAATTAACACATTACATACTAGAAGGGTTTTTAATGCAGTAAAAAAAGGTTCTAAATTTAGAGAAGCCACCAACAATCAGGCACAAAAGAAAAAATCAAAAATTCCAGTCTAGATGTTACTGTACACAAAAACGACATAAATCAGACAATTCAGCCCCACAGGGCTGTCCTCTTTAGAGTAAAACCAGTGGGAAAAAGCCTTCTGTACTGGAGTACTCTGCATAAGCAGTCAGTTTTACAACACTTTATGTTTGTTAACTGTTCCAAGTTAAAAAAGGAACCTATCCCATCCCAACAAAAAAAAATTAGATATTGGTAATTAGATTTTGGAAAATAAGAAAAAGCAAAGCCCACGATTACCAAAGGCTTCAGCTCTTCCATCCAACTGCACAGCTGCACGTCAGACACGCTGAGTTTGCTGAAGATCCAACAAGCAGCCAAGGGCAGCCCATAACGCTCCAGCACCTGTGCATTCACCTTCCCTGGGAGCACCAGCACTGCAGCCCCCTGCTCCATGAGGAAGGAGAGGGAGCAGGGGCTGCACCCCGTGGGAGGTGCTGGTGTGGCCATGAGCCCCTCGCTGGGTGCACAGCACCCACGGCAGGGTGCAGGGGGAGCCAGCAAAGGAGCAATGCAGAACTCTCAGGCCATTTAACTTCATATATTCCTTTCTTAGCAGATGCCTGGAGAGTTGACACCCATGATTCAGAGAATCATAGAGTAGTTTGGATGGGAAGGGGACCTTTAAAGATCATCCAGTCAAACCTCAAACCTACCAGCTCATATATTTTGGAGTTTGTCCTTTTTGCTATTAAAAAGGCAGGATGGTCTGACCTTCCCCCACACAGTAGTGTCATGGGATCAGAATTATGTTTCACCCCTTTTCTTGCAGTATAATTTTGAGAAACCCCAATATGTCTACCTTCCACCATGATCTTCACACTCTTGAGCACACACCTGAAAGCACCTTTTCAACATGGAGGGTAACCCCTCTGCGTTTATTTCCTTGCCTGCTCTTTATGGAAAGCTGTTCCTCTCATGGCCATTCCTGTTGCTGGAGTAACTCCCCAGCAGCTCAGTTCTGACATTTTTGTTCTGAATCACTGATGAGTGTCGGCAGCATTTTTCTGCCAAGAAAGCAGCACAAGACCAGCATAAATAGGGCTGTGCACTTCTCCTCCTCGATGAGCTCACCTCCTTCATTCCCTGAGCCCTGCTTTGCCAGGCAGAGGCTGGGCAGGTTGGACACGGCTGTTTCAGCTGCCCTGACAGATGTGGTGGGGGAGCTTCTCGTGCACTTCAGCATCCTCCCACATTCCAGGAAGAACTGGCCAATTTGTGCAATATGGAAACAACAGGGCAAGAGAGGCAGGTGAGGGAAGGGCAGAAGGAAAAGTCCTCCTTCCTCCCCATTTTATAGTGGGAGAACAGGTTTATTTAATTGCATTTTAATTTACGAGAATTAGACTGCAATTTTGTGGGGTGCCACACAGAGCCTGCACCTGAGGAAGGTATTTTAAGGATTAGGGAGCACCAGTGTCTCTGGACAGAGGGAGTAAAAGGGAAGTTAAGAAACAGAGAAAGCAAATTTTAGGCAGTTCAGAAAGATGGGGATTCCAGCTTCAAAACAGATATCAGATTCCTCTGAAACTTACTGTACTTCATATTTCCAAAGGTACAGTGTTACTGAAACTGTTTATGGGTAGAAGGATGTGCCACAAGACAGCAGTTTTGCAGCACCATAGCATTAGATGGTCACCCTGCCCACACACCCACCCATCTCCCTCCAGCACCACCACCTCTTAGTTTTGACTTCCTGCCAAACCAAATGAGTCAGAGTGCTACCAGGGCCTGCATGGCTGCTGGACACCCAAGGTGCTCTGCAGAGATACTGAGCAAGGGGAAGACTCTCACTCACTTTTGCCCCAGCACACCAGGTCTGAGGAGATCCTCAAGAGAAGCTTAACCTAACCTAACCTAATCCAACCCAACAGAAGTTTGCAGGAATGGCCAATGACCATGGAGAACCACAACTTCACTGTTACGTTTCTTTTCAGAGCAAAAAGCTTGTTCTCACTTTAAGATTTGATTTTAGAAATTAGCTATAGCCTGGAAGTTTGACACCATGGATGAATCACTTATTTCTACACAGCAACATCATGAATCCAGTCAGCTAATTTTGCACAAAGCTTAGTTCCATGGCAGAGGTCTGTCCTGAGAGGCACAGAGCAGCAGGGCTTCTGGAACATAAACAGAGTAACACCATACCGTCCTCAGACAACTAAACTTTGTTTTAATCTCTTACAATCAGGCACCAGCACTGGGTGAAGTGACTTCTATGCCAGCAGAGAGCTCCCGGATTCGAGTCCAAGAGCAATTTCCTAAGGTAGTGCTGACTAGAGCTTTGGGCTAAGTACCATCACATATATACAAGTGCCTTGTCCGTGTGCTTCCAAAAGGCACAGACCCCTGTAAGGAGGGAAGGACGTGTTCAAACTGCAGCTGTGGCTGTGAGGAGCCACATGGGAGGACACCTCAGCAGCCAGCCCGCCCCTGGGAGGAGAGCTGAGATAAGATATTCTTAATTCACTTGCTGCCTCATAATTAGTTGCAATTAGTGCAAGCCATGCTGATGTCAGCTCTGTGTCTCAACTAGAAACACACAAGGAGACCAACACGTAACCTGAGGTTGCCAAGTGCTGCTTCAAGACCTGGATCTCCTACCCCGGTGAATGAGCCACTCTGTGGCTGCAGCCCCCTTGGCACAGCACTGGTGGCACTTTTTGGCAGGTGCTTGCAAGCTTTAATACTTCAGTCAGTGCCAGTTCGAAATTCACCCTGGCACCTCACACCTGCAGGTGACGTGGGTGTCAGCTGCCCTGCCGTAGGGACTCCCTTCTCCTCCCTAGTCCTTTTGCTTGCTCTGCCCTTTGCTTCGTGCCACAGATCCTGGTGGGTGGGCTGTATGTTTGTCAGGGAACAGGTTCCTCGCTGCTGATGTCTCTGGGGCCCTTCCACTGCAAACATCCAGGCTTTGCTCTTGTGGCACAACTGAGGTGTCTGACACTGACTCCTCTGGTCAAATACAGCACCCCAACACTCTCACCTTGCAAAGGATGTGGCAATAGGGAACACTAAATGGACTGCACCTCAGACTGGTTGGCTTAAGTAAGCAGTTATAATTCCATCCAGTGGAGCAAGCTGCAAAGGGGATAGAAATGACCTGGCCTGGGGTGATAGTGACCGCTCCTGTGTGCCAGAACCCACAGGCTCAGGGAACCCTATGAACAGTGGTTTGCAACTGCCAACAGTCTTCAAAAGGAAGGATTAAACATATTACTTATTTTTTTACATTTAGTAATAAATATTCCAAAATTTAGTAATAAAATAAAAAAATCAGCAATTTAGCTCCACATTAAAGCATTCACAGTCCTCTGCATCTAGACCAATAGCAGTTTACCTTGGGAAAGTAAGTTACAGGTGCTAACTAACTGGGCTGATATGAAACCCTTTAAAGCAGGAAAGTGAACAGACATTTTAAATAAAAATTTCATGGTTTAGACAACACTACCTGTACCCTCTAGACCTCAGATTTACTTGCCATAGCAATCAGTAGTTACCATTCAACTGCCCAGATGACCCATACACATTCCCTGCAGAGCATAAGAATGAGATAAATTGAAAGAACTGGCCGTCCAAAGGAATTTTCCGGAACACATTTTCTCTGGCTTCTTGTCTGTTAAATCTACTCCTGTTCTCCAGAGACCCAAATGAGAAAAACGACAGCAGATTAACTTTTATTATTCTGGTTGATATCTGAACTAATGGCCCAAGACACTCAGCAGAATTATAAAGCAGTAAGTGGCTCACCTCCAAGCACCGGAATTAATCCTAGGATCCTGACAGCTCCTCATTATGAGGTCCAGTGGCCTCCAAAAAGATGACTCAGGCTGTGAGCCAGGAAGCACTGAGTCATGAAGCACATCATCATCATCGGTGCAGGGACCTGGGCTGCCCTGTGCCAGCACCCACTCTCTCAGCAGCAGGCACCACACAGGGCACCTATTGCAACCAGCAAAGCTTCTCAAACTTTTGTTAGCTTCAGGTGTTTCTGCAGCAAGATCCTGAAGATGAGATGATAACAAACAGCACACACCTGTCTCTGCAGCCTGTTCTCCAGAGGGGACGCAAGGCTGCTCCCTGAGGAGAGGCAAACCCAGTGCTAACACATTCTCACAGGGTTGCCACACACCACCTGAATCTTGGATGTGACTCTACTGTCATCTTCCAAAGGACTGTCACTTGGGGCTGGCCAAAACCCTCCGATGAAACCACCTCATCCATCTAGATCAACACTGTCCCTTACTGGCTGCCTAAACCTCAAACCAAGAGCTGGACACATGCTCAGGGATGGCCAAGCTCCCTGGGCAGCCACGCCAGGTGGGGGAGATCTGAACACGGAGTACCAGAGCACGGGATTGATGCTGGCCAACGTGAGCCCTGTGCTCAGCCCATTGAAACAAGAAACTGGAGCTCATCTTTCCCCAGCTGCAGCTCCAAACTGAGGAGCTTCCAAAGTTCAGCCCTGTTCTCTGGGAGGACAAAGTGTTAGCACTTGAGGCAGAAATGCCTTGCTGCCTGTTCTCCCAGCAGTGCTCATGGGCTTTTGTCACAAGGGTTTGCCTCTCCTGGTGAGCCTACCTCAGCTACCACCAACATACTGCTGCATAGAAAGGGAAACAACGTGAAACAAAGTAAGCCTGCAAAAAAACTTAAAAAGAAAAGCAAGATGCTGAGGCTGATGCAAAAATCTATTGCAAGGGACCACCACAGAAGAAAGACCTTGCCTCAGGCTCTAGAGCAAGCATGCTTCAAATGACCAGCCATCCCATCATAGCAAAAACTGTTTTAGTCTATATCTTGCAAGTAATTGACCACATTTTTGGGGACTGTAATACATCTGAGATGGATGTGCAGTTTGTGCCTACCTTCTCTGTTTCTGTTACCATCACCTGGCTGTTATCCTGGTTGTTATCCTCCTTACCTATGGCATGAGCAAGAACCATACAATCACTAAACATCATCAGGCAGTTTGCAAACCTTGTGCCAGCTGGGAGCAGTTCTGACAGTTAAGGAATAACTACAGTGTAAACATGAACTGTACTCTCTCAAAGGCAGGAAGACAGATCTTAAGATGATAAAGTATCTGGGAAAGGAAGAGTGGAGAAAGACAAACAAATCTCTACAAAGAACTTTGACTAGAAGGTTGGTTTTTTCCTTTGTACTCTTTCATTCAGGCTATCAATTTCAGGAGCAAAAGTCCAGCAGGAGATTAGAGATAAGCAAAACTCTACTTTTTAAATATATGTGGCCTTTATTTGGCCCCTCACAGAACACCAACTTCAGGTAGTATGTTGGTGTTTTCAAGAGCACAGCTTGAATGTTTTCTACAAAGTGTCAGGAAAAGATACCTTTTAGCTGTTCCAGAAATAAATTCCTTGTGAAGCAAACTAATAATAGAAAGCACTACAGAAAAGAAACTAGTATTAGCCAGAGACAGGATAATTACAAGAAGTTGCTCTCTTGTCTTCTGTAGTAATAGACCCACACAGTTTCTCCTCTAAAAGCCCATACATTCAATATCTAGTCCAAGCTAGGATGTAAACCCAGGTAGTGTGTTGGTCTAGCACCATTCTGTATCATTCACAGACACCAGAGTTCGCATTTGAGGTATTAAAAAGTGATTCTAAAGGATCTGGTAACCAAAGAACATCAAGAACATGGGCTAGGTGACTGATTCAATATTTAAGAAACACGCACAGCCACAGCTGTCACATCTAAGCATTTCATTCCTTGTCTCATCTCATGGCAACTCCTGTGGGGCAGGCAGGACTGATTTACAAAGATTCAGAAACACAGCCACTCATGCTGCTGCTGGCCACTGTAATCAGGCCTTGTGGCTTTTTTTTTTTTAAAGACACATTTAATCTCCAGGTGATAGATAAATGAAAATGATGATGAATCACGAGGAGCACTCCTGGCACAAATGTATGCAATAATTAAGAGCCTCCTTCTTCCAGAGGAAGAGCTGTTCTGTCTTTTCACCCCTTTGAGACTTCCTCTCTCATCTCCATGCAGTGGGGCATCTTCCCCTACCAGGTGTGTCCCTCCCCTCTCAAACTGCCACCAGCCCTCAGCTCCCTCTCCCAGAGTCTCTCCAGCTGGGCCACCCTGGCACATGATCCAGCCCATGTCAGGTGTAGGGGCCTGAGAGCTGGCACTGAAGAAAGGGGGGATGACCTGGAGACATGGAGCTATGGCAGTCCCACTGTCCAGTACACCACTCACATCGTCTTCACTGCATGCTATATGCTCTGTTTTTACAGCTATAACCTGGTGGTTGTCCAGGAACTTACACAGGAGAACCTGAGAACCTTTAGGACATTAAAGACAAAGGAGTGTGAAAGTTACTACCTTATAGAAATCAACTGTCCTGATGACAAGGACTTTGAAATTCCCAAGTTTCAGGAAGAGTTGGATGAGCACAGAGCCACACAAGGCTCCAGGAAGGAGATGCAGGACCAGCATTTTAGCACCTTTCTGCAAACACCTGCAGCTAGCAGCAAGAAAACTCTCCATAGAGAATTCATGGCGAAAGAATTTGCTATGGAAATGAGACTCCTAAACCTGCTTATTTGCAGACACATCAGGGTAACCCCAGGTCATCTAGCAACAAAGCAGGGGGTCTGAACCTTAGCCTAAGGGAGACCCCCAGTCACCTTCCACATTTCTTGCCAGGTTGCAGAAGATCCTCCTTGTAAAAATGGACTTTTCATTTCCAGTTTCGATAAAAAGGAACAGAGAGAGCCTGTCTTTATAATTCTAGCACTTCATTGAAACACTGTTCAATCTATTTCTCCCATCTCCATTTTGGGGGTGGTTGAACCCAACTTTCACGTTTCACAAGTGAGTGTCATAATTCTGCGGAAACAAACCCTTCTGCTTCTATCTCCAAATTTCCTGGAGTCTCACCCAGAACACATTCACCCTTCACATAAAGGTAATTGTGCCTTACTTCATGAAACCCAAAACAATTGCTCAAGGTGAACAGCTGCATTCATGGAGCATTAACTTGGACAGCATTTTAGTACCAACACTGCAACATGAACTACATCAGTGTTCAAAAGAAAGCAGTGACAATAAATCTTTTAGTGAATTATCTGCATAGTTTACCCAAAATAGAGCTTCCTGTAGTTCAGGAGTGAACAGACTAAATTTAATTGAGAAAGAGTCAAGCAGCAGCAGCTAAGGAAAACTTTTAGACACTGGAATCGGGAATCTGAGCACTGGATGTGGAACAGGGAAGAGTAAAATACTATGGAAGAGAAGGACAGGTAGAGTTGAGACATTTATGGCTGGTCCACATTTATGTTGCAGGTAGAGTTTGGAAGCCCATTATCACACCTGCTTTCCAAAAGGCACCACAAAGAGATCTGCTAATGAATTCAAGTCATTACAGTACGAGAAAAAGCAGGTCGTCCGACCTGTACACATGGGTTACATCATACCCTTCCCTGTTGCTTTCTGATACACAAGGGAATTACAGACCGTGCCGGGAAACGCCGCGACCTGCCTGGCCAGCGGGAAGCGCAGGGAGCCGAGCCCGTCTCCATCGGCACCTGGGCTGCAGGGATGAGCCGCTCGGAGCCCAGAGCGGGCAGCAGGGCCCGGCTGCGGGCACAGCCGCACGCCATGCAGAGGGCAGGCGCCGGGGACAGCGCAGCACCGCGGCGGGTGCGCCCCGCGGTGAGAGAGACCCGCCGGGAACAGAGTTGTTCCTTCCAAGCCGCATCCCGGGGCGAGGCTGCGGTGCCCCCCAGGCCCTTCTGCAGGCAACTCCCGCTCGCACCCATCCCGGGGCCGTCAGCGATGGGAGAGCGCGGAGAACCCAAAGACGCCTTCCCGGCGGGGCCGGGATGCAGCCGGACTGCGGCAGCGCACGGCGCTCCCCGCTCGCAGCCCGAACCCTTTTTCCCTCCTCCCGGGCCGGGCAGGCGGCGGGATGCGGGGGGACCCTCCCGGGGCGTCCCTGCGCGCACAGTGCCGGGGGCGGCTCTGCTGAGTCACAGCCGGGCCCCCCCGCCGCACTCACCTGCGGGCCGCGGCCGCTCCGCACCCCGCCGGGGGCAGCGCNCGATGCCCCGCCCCGCACAGGTGCGATGCCCCGCCCCGCACAGGTGCGATGTCCCGCCCCGCACAGGTGCGATGTCCCGCCCCGCACAGGTGCGATGCCCCGCCCGGGAGCGCCCCTTGCCGACCGGGCCCTGCGCTTCCCCTCCCCGGCTCCCAACCCCGCCGTCTCCTCCAGCGAGGACAGGACATTCAGCGTGTTCCTTTTCTTTGGTGTTTTTCCTGCCATGATATTTTTCCTGCTGTCTTAATGAGAAGATAGACTGCTCTGAATCACACCAAGATCTTTGGGAAAAACACTTAGGCGTGGATGCCATGCTACATGGGCTCACCTTCCATCAATTCATCTCATGGGTATAAAATACACCCTAAACTGTGCTCAGTTTCATTTTGTCCAGTTTTGGAATCAGCTTTTATTTCTTTTCCCTTCTTTTTCTTTGCACATCTTCATTGTATACATCACATGCACACATACACCTATAAGGATACATCTCTAAATATTTTCTCCCTTAAATGCAGCTATGGAGTTTCCTACAGAAAAAGAGGAGTTATCACTTGGAAGATGCCCCTCAAGTTCTGGGGCTGCAAACCTTGCCACAGGTGATCCCTGCTGATTCCTACTTTTGAAACATTTAGCATCTTAGTTCCATCAATGTATTTTTTTTTCTTTTCAGAAAAGCCCATTTCTATTTCCAGAAATATATTTTGTACAAGCATTGCACAATCATCATCTGCCCAACATAGGCTTGTTTAAAGTTTGTTGCTTCTTTTTCATTCTCGAATACCCCAAATTATGCAAGATTGCATTACGCCTTTTTTTCCCAGAGTGCTTGGAAACCAAAGCCACGTTCCTTCACTTTTTTAGCAAGTCAGTGTGTCCCTGTGCCACAGTTTGGGCTGCCTGTAGGAGCTGCTCACCCAGGCCCCATGAGTGCCACTTCTCTGGAGATGGCAGAGTCATGTCATCACCCAGCCTGGGCTGGGGCCAGGCCAGCCCGTGGCCATGGGCCACATGGCCTCTGTGAGGAATCCCAGGGACAGGTCTTCATCACTCCCATCCACAATCCAGGGCAGACTTCATAGATCTCATCTAATTGTGTGATTCATTTTCTTTTATGTTCTCCAAACCCAATCTTCTATCAGCAGAGGTTTGCTCGACCTCCAGGTGACATCACGTCAGGTGCTTTCCTCACTGCTGGTGCAGGCACACACTCAGCCCTGGCCATGAGGACAGGGCTCTCCTGTCAGCACAACCAGCTCACAGCGACTGAGGATGGAGGCAGCCCGTGCAGGTTGTGTGTTTGTACTCTCTTACTTGGGGGAATTATTGTGTGCCTCTGGGTTTGTTTTTTAATAGCTGTACAATTTACTAGGTGCACTCATCAGTATCCCTGGAAACATTTATCTTCTTTTTCCCTTTCCTTGGATATGTGAAAAATCCACAGGCATGGAATTTTAATTAAAAATTGCATTTATATTGCTTAATTCCTTCCACACAGACTGACTTCAGTAAAACTGGATACGATCAAATCATAGTCCCTTCATGGTTATTTTCACTGTGTTGCAGAAAGAGCCTTCAAAACTATTTCATTCTTATTGTGTCCACCTATATGTCAACACGTACAAAAATTTGTAACGTTAATTTGAAGAGTAAAATTACAGCCCTGCTGGTGCAGCTGGGAGCCCTGCCACTGATGCCAGTGGATAGGATCTCATCCAGGGACACAGTGGAAAGCAGGAAAGCAGGAATGAAAGTGCATGGCTGGGGCCAGCACTCGGTGGGTATTTTAAAACATCTCTTTGTCAACCACAAGTCAATATTTATCTGATCTGCCTACATAGTTATGTCATTATGATACTTCCCAGGTATTAAAATAGAACTAGGCATTCACAGCCAGCTTCTCCCTAATTCCTCTTCAGGTGCATGTTTAGGTTAGTGGGAGTGTGTCTCACTGAGAAAGTCAGCATCCAGCTGATGAGAATTCAGGTCTTATTAATCAAACTTACTCTAGACTTAGTAGAGAGAAAAAATAAGGGGGAAATTTCTAGTTATTATTAATTTTAGTATTCCTTGTCCATGTGTTCAAATCAACATGAGTAATTACAAGTACTACATGAGCTGATAATGGAAGTCTGTGACCCTTTTTTTGCTGTGGAAAGTGAAGGGATTTGCGGGAGTTATGTTCCTAACATAGACCGATATCTGGAGTGAAGGAAATTTTCAGGTCCAGTTTCATAGAATTATAGAATATCCTGACTTGGAGGGGACTCAGGGGCATCATCAAAGTCCAACTCCTGGCCCAGCACAGGACAGCCCCAAGAGTCACACCAGGTCTCTGAGAGCAATGTCCAAAGGCTTCTTGAACTCTGTCAGGCTGGTGCTGTGACCACTGCCCTGGGGAGCCTGTTCAGTGCCCAGCCCCCTGGGTGAGACACCTTGTCCTGGTATGCAGCTTAACCCTGACTCAGCCCCACTCTGTTCCTTCAGGTCCTGTCCCTGGGCACCAGAGGGCAGAGGGCAGAGTCTGTCCCTCCACTTCCCTTCATGAGGAAGCTGCAGACTGCAATGAGGTTTCCTCTCAGTCTCCTCTCAGTCTCCTCTCCTCCAGGCTGAATGAGCCAAGTGACCTCAGCTGTTTCTCACATGGCTTCCCTGCTAGACCACTCACCATCTTCATAGGTTTGGGACACAAAGAGAAGTCATTAGTGGCTTTTGGACTTTTTCTTAGGAAGATAATGATCAATCTAATCAAACTGCCCCTACCACCTCGCCTCAACCCATTTTTTAACCAACTAGCAAATACAAACCACACTCATCACAGGAGCAGAGGTTTCCCTGGACTTGTGCTCCTGTGGTTTTAGGGGAAAATGACAGTGTAGCAGAGACACAACTTGAGCTGCCTGATGACCTCAGTCAGGATTCACTTACTTCCAGGCAATTCTGCCCCTGGTCTACCCAGTGCTGAGCAGATATGGACACAGCTGCAGGATACAGCAGCTTGGCTGGGGGGGACCAGGAAGAGGGAAAGAGAGATGCTTCCAGGATGGAACACCAGGCTGTAGGAAGGACCACAGCACAGGAGTGGGAGGGGTTTGGGCATGGAGAGGATGGAGGATTTGAGTAAAGAAGCCATCAGGACAGAAGCAGGAGGGGCAGAAGACTGAAAATATGGAGTAAAGTGAAAATGTAAAAATCTATAGGGACCTTATTGTACCATTTGTACCGCTCACAGAATGACTTGTTTACTCTTGCTCAAAGCAAGACTCTGAATCAATCAGCTTCCATTCCCTTTATGAAACAATGTTCTAATGGCCTTTTCCTGAGACTTACCTCCCATTAGTCCTGATGGGCAAGAAAAATACTCAGAATTTGACTCCTTGAAAGATTTGCTGTAGAAAAAACTCCCCAAATTTAACAATTAAAACAATTCAAAAACTGTCCCACACTTTGTGTGGCCCATACAGATTTCCAGAGATTTAGAAAGGCAACTTTCTATAAAACCAGTGGAATCAATGTCACTGCAAAAGACTAGATGAGTAGGATTCTGAGAGTGTTTAAAAGAAGTTATTTATAAACTATCCAGTAGCAAAAAAAGCTTTTAAAGCTTTATCTAGTGAAATTGCCTCATTCAGAGCCAAAATATCTCACTAATAGCTGGTCAGTATTTAGCTACATTTTCACAAGGGAAGAAAATCACCCCTGGGCTCAGGAACAGCATGAAAGATGAGAATACAAAGGATAACTTTTGAGAAAGCTGAGAATAGTGCCTTGTGCAGAAGGCATTTCCTTAACAACAACGGGTGTCATTGTCATGATGGTGGATAATTTTGCCTTCAGCATCAACAAAGTTAAGAGTGAAGTACAAATTCCAGGGCTGGGGGTGGATGATGGTGTTAGGAGAGCACAGCTCGCTTTTCAGATGTCAGCCTGAGTTTGCAATCCTGACAGCCAGACAAGCCTTGTTTTCCCTCATAAGCTGAGGGAATGGGTCTGGAGGAGCAAAATACGAGCACAACTTTTACTGTCACTCTACAGACAGCAGCCACATTTCACAGTGGAAGATCACACTGGGAGTAACTTCAGCTGAGATCCCTCTGAGGAGGCTGTGCCTTATTAGTTACAAACACAATTGTCAGAACTGTGGTTTTCCAAACAAAGAAACACCGAAGTGACAGGAACACGAACAAATTGAAGCCCCTGCTGTAACTGCTGCAGTAGGTAGAGAGCCACTGCGTGATGAGATGTCTCTGGTACCAGGGAGAGGCCTTGGCACTATCTCTGAGACTGGAGGGATGGGGAAGATTTGGCAGGGCAGAGCTACGAACATCAGCACGCTGTGATCTGAACTTGGCAGTGACACGTGGGCTGTGCCAGAGGGAGGGGTGGCACTCAGAAATCTGAGACACGGAGATCCTTTGGCCAGGAAGTGAAGACAGAAATGCCAGCAACTCACCAAGTACCAGAGCATTGTATTTAAACAGGTTTGAACAAATTTTCAGCTTCATCCCACGTGTTTTGATTTCCTCAGTCATTTTCTCAACATACTCAGAGCCCAACACTTACTTTCATCTTTCTTCACCATTTTTTTGGCAATTTGCATTTTTTACCCTTTATACTGAGAAAGAAACCATTAAAATGTGTATGCTTTAATACCACAAGTTACAAGTACTCTTTTTATAAGACTTTTGCTTTTTCATTATATTTAGTTGACAAGCTAGTGAACACATTATTTTGGATCTGAGACTTTCAGTACTGAATGTCAGACCCAACCACCCACTAACCTTGCAGGCAACAAAATGGAGCTTTCTCAGATTAGCTGGAAGAACTGAAGATTTTGAAATATGGTGAAGAGATGAAAAAAATCCGTAGAAAGTGCCCTTGGAAACCAACACAAGAGACTATGGTTTCCACAGCACTTGAGGTTTTTTGCTTTTGATTTAATGCCTATCAAAGGTCAAATAAAATCCAGTTTGAAGAAATGTTTTTAGAAAAAAAAGTGCAGGAAAGGTCAATAAAGAAAGAATCTCAACAAGAGTCTGCACAGCTGTAATGGGTCTCATGTCTGCACAATTTGTAGGCCTTTTCTAAGAGAAAACTTATTTTCTATGCCAATATCTTAATTCATTTAGCTGAGTGATACAGAAAGATTGGAACCTGTGACACCTCTGCAGCCTTCAATGCACTGAGCACACAGCAATTGTCATTGCACAGATGGTTGGAAAGTGTAAAGCTCCAGCACAGAGTCTGTGTTAAATACATCAGTCCTTTGGGCTTCAAACTGCTCATCAAGTCCTACCACTTCAGACATGGAGGAAAATGGAACTGTAGACCCATTTGCTAATAATTCTCACACAATTTTATTATAATATCCTTCTTTTGTATATATGTGATTGTATTTTCAGTTTTAGGGAACGTAAGTACAAATGCAAAGCAAAGTTTAGAACTTGGGAAGATGAAAGCAGCTCCAAAAACTGCAAGAAAGGGAATGTGCTGAAGCTGTGGCTGCTGTCTTGGGTGGAAATAATTAACTTTTCTGTTTGCAGTGTAAGTAACCAGATAATTCCATGTAATTGCTTATGATTTGCATTGCTTGAAATGGTATTGCTAATTTCCAGTGAAGATTAGCATGTTATTTAAGTAATTATTCTGCACCATATCACTTGGACACTTCAATTGCAGAGATATGTACTGTGAAATTCCTAGAGGTGTTCACAATGTTTCTGGTTATTTGTAGGCTATGCCAGACCTTTGCTATTGCAGTGTTTTAGGAAACAACAGCAGAAGAATTTTTAATGTTGTATTGAAATGTTGAACTTAGGAATTTTTAAAAATTTAACTATCATAAGAATTGACCTGTCTGATTATCTTATTTAAAATACCATAACCAGCTCTCTGGAAAAAATTCTGATTTTATCAACAGTCTAAGTTTAAAATGGTGAAAACGTCACTTTCTCTGGGCTGAGTGTTGCCTTAATGTAGTTGAAACTGTGGAAAGGATTTTTAGTGTGTTTTTTTTTGCAGCAGCAGCTCCCATGTTGCTGTGTGGTGATCTCTGCCTGCAGCACGGAAGGGATGGCACAAAGACAAGGGAATTCAGCAGGTCCTGTAAACCATTCCTGTCCAAGGGCCTGGGAGGGTCTGTGCTATGGGTGACCAGCTCCAGATCCTTACAACCAGCTCCCCTGGAAATGGTCAGGCTGGTAGTACACCTTTGCTGAAGAGACCAGAGCACTGCTGCAAGGGCACAGCTGAGCAAACATCCTTTCCCTCTGCTGGCTTTATTCTGAGACATCTCCTGGCATGGGCTCTTCAATGAATCCTTATTCAGCAAGAGTAAAAATGGAGACAAGATTACAGTTCCCAATTGATTACAATTATTATCAATACACAGTAATACCCTCCTTGTCACAACTGCCTTTTCCTTCAAGAAAGCCATGATTCTGGAAAAGCCAGTTTTGCTCTGAGCCCACATGCACAGCAGGGAGCCTGAGCACAGTGAGCTGCCTTTGAGCTCATGGGCAGCTCACAGCCAGCACGTACAAAACTGAGTAAAAACTGTGGGAAAGGAGCTGCTGATCTGAATTCTGTACCTCTTCTGGGGCACAAGTAATTGATACTCACCGGTGCTGGGGAGCAGTGGCTCTCCTTGCCCTGTCAGACACCACTTCCAAATGCCCTCTGTACACAGCATGGTCTCCACGGTTCTTGCTCCTGTTCAGAGCAGAGGGTGGATCTGAAAGCCAGGTTCCCCTCTGCCCTGCCCCCTGATGGCTTCTCCTTCGTGGCACATTACATGCATGCATCAAACTTCCTGCCCTCATCTCTAAAGCTGCAGCTTTGTGTCTTCCAAATGTTTATCCCTGCATTATGGCAGCATGAGGCACTGCTGCCAAGCATTTGTTTGGAATGCAAGGGACGGAGGGTTCTTCTCTTTCGTCTAAAATCTATTTGCAGTGTGGAGCTGGGCACTGCCAGGGCAGGTCAGCCTGGCCAGCAGGATTGCTTGGTCCCTGCAGAGACTCGGCCAACAAAAAGCATCCTGTGAAGGGCAACAGAGGCTTTGGCTGGGAGCTGCTGACCTCCTAAATTATTTTTTTCAGGCAATTTATGGGTTTCAGCAAGAAGTCTGTTCAGGAGTGAACAGTCCAGAGAAAAAAGGGTGGGAGTGGAAAATGAGCAAATAAATGGATTGTGATTTATGCAGCCAGTTCATAGGTTTGTCTTTAGTTCATATATTTATTTTGTTTGCATGCATGAACTTTGCATAACTAATGCCTTTTAAACCACTAAAAATATATATGCTCAGTCAATTCATTCAACTATGAACAGTTTTGAAATTTTCTACTTTTCATTCTATGCCACCCACATTGCAGATGTCATCCTAAAAAACATAAATAGCTCTTGGGTTTTTCTGCTTTATTTCTACTATTTTCATGACAAACCTTAATGTCATTGATCCTATTTTAAAGACAGCAAAAAATCCCACATCCATATGTCAACGCTTTAACATTGACTGAGTGGCAGTAAACCAAGAAGGATACATATGTACATTTTTTAAGGTATAGTAGATACAAAGAACCATTAGGGGGTCTGAGAGCATTTACCTTGATTCATTAAAAATAATACAAGTTAGCCAGCTCAAATAGTGGAAGCTGTGAAATTAACTGTGCAGGGCAGTGGGAAAAACCTTTATTAACCAGTGAATTAACCCTGATTCTGGAAACTACTCCTCAGCTGCTGCTGAAGCAGGGGCCCTGCTATTCTTACATGTGGATAAATGAATTGGCTGTTTCTTTCAGGTGTGACCAGTGTGTTTCCAGAGCCTGAGCCTGTCCTGCCCTTCCTTCTGAAGCGGTTTGCAAACCCTTAAAAATGTGACCGTCTTGGGACCAGTGGAAGGAAAAAGGAAAAGGAGCCCATATGGAAGACAGAAATACAAGGCTAAGCTCCATTTAGAAACCTCCTTGAGGAGACAGCACTGAACTGGGGGCAGGCAGATAGAGCAGGGGGCGTGCCTGGGGAGCTCCCTCATCCCTCTTCAGAACAGAACCATAAAGGATCCTTCACCTCTAATAACTTATAGTAGGAGTGATCTGCCACTATACCTCATTCTAGACCAGACGTTTTGCTGTTGAAATGTATTTAAATATCATCAAATATCAGGATGGGGGGTGGGGAGTGGGAGGTTGAACTTTTTTTTTCTGCAGGAGAGAAATATGGCCATATTTTGTTATCTCCCTTTAATGCGAACTTTATCAACTGCATGTAGGGTTATTTTAATATTATTTCTAACTATCTTAGTAAAATATTTCCTCTGCATCAAGCCTTTGAATGTCAGATGTCATCTGAGAGGTGTTCAACCACACCTGGAGAAGCTGCTGCACCCTGTGACCAGGAGGGTGGAGGTTAGGGCAGCATTTACCGTGGCTCCTGCACACACACTGTGCAAGCCAGCAAGACTTGAGACACCCAGTGATTGTTTTAGAGAAGACATCCACGCCCACCCCATTATCTCTCTCTTTATTTGTGCTCTTTTGGGGAATATGCATTTTGAAAAGCAATGGCAGCACACTTTTAACTATGATTGTTGACCATCCACCACAGAGCATCCATCTGGCTGGGAGCTTTCCTGGCAATGGCTGAAGAGAAAACCAGATTTTAACTCCCTTCACGGGTGGTGATGAGGTCTCTTGCAGTGCAAGAGTTGAGAGAAGTTGCATTCCTTGGGAGCTTTCTTGCATTAGCATCTACAAATCCCAACCACAACTCTTAATGTTCAAGCTTCCTGCAGAATCAATACAGAAACTTGGGATAAACTTCTAAAATCTTACTTGAAGTCTTAGGCAGCCAAAAAGACAAGACAACATAAATAAATAAACCAAAAATATTGATCTAAATACTTTGGGTAAAAATGTTTCTCTGAGCTTAGGGGATAAGGTTTCTGAGGGCAGAAGTGTTTACAGAGACCTGAAGTGGTCCTAAGAAAAATTCTCTCAAATATGGTATTTTTCTGTCTACACCCCCCCCAAGTCAGTATAGATCACATTTCCTAAAATGAGATACATGTTGATTTCTAGCATGAAGAACGAATTGCCTCTTCTGTTGTTGATAAAATCATCCAAAGGTCTTTTTTGAAGTCCCTGCCAAACTAAGAT
This sequence comes from Nicator chloris, assembly GCA_013400495.1. Taxonomy (NCBI): domain Eukaryota; kingdom Metazoa; phylum Chordata; class Aves; order Passeriformes; family Pycnonotidae; genus Nicator; species Nicator chloris. The sequence goes on from WAAE01016081.1 coordinate 56,997, forward strand.
CGTTTTTTACTGATTTTATAATCTGCATATGAAAGATTTGATCTGGAATGCAACCTCAGCCTGGATCCTGATTATATTCACTCAGTCTAAAAGTAGAAAACCTGTGCATGCAGGGCCTGATTCTGTACTCCTTAAGGAAGGTGCAACTAGAATAATTGCAAGGAATTCTGTGGAATTCTTCCAAAGTGGCATTTACTACTGGGTCTACAAATTTCGTCCACATTTTTGTGGGGAAAACAATTGTGAATAAGAAATGGCAATTTAATCAATTTTCAGTTATTCTTACTCATAAAACTCAGGAACCACACACTCTTCAATTAATGTAATTTAGATTTTAAATTAGGATGAAGGAATCTCTTTCTTGACTCAGCTAGGACCACATTTTCAGCTAATTGAAGAGTTTTCTCTCCAAAGGTTACATCCTGCGTTCTTATCCCCATCAGAAAGACATCCCAGCTGTTAGCTGGTTTTGTTACAAAATATTTAATATCTAATCAACCCATTAGAATCAAGCTTCTCCACTTCCTTACCAATACTATGAGAATGAGTGGGCCAGCAGCAGGGACAATACAGCAGGAGTGTGCCAAGGAACAAATCAGACATCCCTCTCCTTCTAGAGTTACGGTCACCCCTGGCAGGGCGAGTGCAGAGGCTGGCAGCCTCCCCCTGGGCAGTCTCCATCCCCCTGTAATGCTGGAGATCTCTTCACTGTGTCTGAGTCCCTTGGCTTGCTCAGCAGAGCCATTAGCCTGCTCTTGTGCCCCCTCTAAGCCCCTCTTCCAGAGGCTGTGGGGTCCTGCTCTGTCGGGTTTCCTTCACACACAACAGCTTCCCAGTCCCTGCTCCTTCTTGCTCTTGCCTGAACATTTCCCTCCTGGAGCAAAGGCACCAAAGTGCACACAGTGCTCAGTACGTGGCTGATACAGAGACAAAACAATGTTTTCTATTGTCATCTAGAATTGTTCCTAATTCACCCCTCACACTTGCTTTTGGCTTTTCTGACTAATACCTCTTTCAAAAGCAGAGGCTGGGCTTCTCCAGGGTTGCAAAGACCCAGGTGGGTTTTAGGTTCATGTTAAGTGAGGTTTAAATTTGCTATTTCTTGTGAGAAGGTGTTAAAGTTTATTTTAAAACCACAAAAAAAACCCCCAACAAACCAGCTTCCATGTGTTCAATTCAGCTCAAAACAAACAAACAAATTATAATTTTAATATCTGAATATATACAATAGTACGAATGCAAAAATTCCCAAATTCTTCATCTCTTCCTCATTCTGAATTGACTCAAGCACATATACATAATATTGTGGTCTGAGCAATAGTAGCTGTTTCCAAGCTGTCTTAAAAAAACAAAAAAAAATATGTCCCTGTCATTATCAAGGACAAAAACTTGGCCACTTTGAAGCTGATGACAAAAATTTTTAACCAGCTTCACTGGCTCGGGATTTCACTTCAGAGACAACCATCCCTATTTTAACTCAAGGTTACCAATGATATCTTGAAGTAAAATCAGTAACTGGAATGTGTACTGTGTCTTGTAAACAGAGCTCCCAAAGGACTAAGTAATCTTTTAAAGTGATTCCATAGACTGTGTCATTGCAATCCAAGGACAATTTGGATAGCAAAATGTAACTGCCCAAGAGCTAATAGCCATGCTGGCACTCACTAATTACTCTAATCACAGTTAATAATAATTATTAATCTTGTTTTTATAAATTTTCCTACCCAGCTGCTTTACTGTGGCCAACATAACCATAATTTTGAGCCCCAAGGTGCCACAGGGACACAGGAGTTCTGCATCTGAAAATGCCCTGCTCCACAGACATCTCTCTCCTTGCAGAGGCTACTGCTCCAAGCAAGCCCAAACAGGCTCTGCCAGCCCCACACTGACACCTAATTCAGCATCTAGTGTTGGATTAAATTTTCACTATTACTCTGAAGTGCAGAAAACACAATGCTGGCTAAAACAAAGGACTTCTCTGGGGTTTTCCCTCTTTTTTTTCTTTTTAGCTTGGTCCTTTTTGGAAAAAAAAAACAAAAAACAAACAAACAAACAAAAAAAACCCCCAAACTAAAAATCCAAGAATGAAATTCCTGGGTTCTTGATTCACTTATATCATCACCACAGGGTTTGAAGAATTCCCATTAGCTTAGGAGAAGGTAAATTTTATACAGATACATTTGTTCCAAAAGCTGCAGACAACTTGGAAGACTGCACCAGTTTAAATGCTGTTTTTTAGAAGATTACTAAAATCGCTGCAAACACCCAGGGCAGATCTGCCCTAACACTGTTGCTGCTCCAAGGAGCCATTAATAACGTGCCACACCACAAGAGGTGGGGACTCCCATGGTGTTCGGTGTTTGTCACTGCTCTGCAGCCCGAGGGACCAAGGGGTTCACAGCTCTGGGGCCCAAACCATCCAGCCCAATATTCCCATGGGCCGGATCAACCCTAGGTGTGTGCAGGGAACACCAGAGTCACCTCTGCCCCAACTGCAGAGCCAGCCCATATCTGCCATCAGCTTCAACATTCCTGAGCTGGGTTTCCTATGGATAGCACGTCTGTGGGGATCTCTTTGTGCTGTTCAAGCTTACCTATTTGAGAAGCAGATGCACATACTGAACATGCCCTCACAATTTCAAATGGCTCCTCCTCTTTTCTTAACAAAAGCTGGTAATGCAGTTAGCTAATTGGGATGTGCTGAGGACACACGATGGAAAAGAAACGGATGGGAACAATAAGAAATTATTCCCATCAGAAATTATGCTTCACCCCCAGGTTTAAGCCCTCACCCTTTTATTGCCTATAAACCTGTTGCACAATTTGGCATCAGACTGATGCCGAGGAGGGTGTGTCTGTGCTTGGGCCTGCAGGTCAACACTGCATGAGAAGGAGAAGCTTAAAGCTTAACCTGGGACAAAAGAGAAAGCAGAGACCTCACAAGCAGAGGTGAGTGGTCAGCAAAGGTCTGTCCTTCACACATTTCTCATTTCCTGAAGCAACTATAGGACAAAGCAAAAATATATATAGCAAAAATAGGACAGTATTCAGCAGATACAACACACCAAAAGTTTCTCTGGGGGGAGAGTGGTGTCAAACATTGTATTCCTGCATCTGCTTCTGCATCTTTCCTATTATATACATTAAGAGATTAACATATATTTATATGGCTGTGGCTGATGTAGAATTGCTCATAATTGTAATCCATTTTCTCTTTTTCGACTCCCTGAAATAGCCTGCAAATATTATCGAAAATGAACGTTCCTTTCAGTACTGAATGCAATAGACCAACATGCAGTAACTTTTACACAAGTTCCAAAGGTAAAAAAGCACTTTAATTATAAATTATTCAGAAATACTTTATATGAAATAAAATATGAAGAAATATGTCAATGTGAAGAAAGCAGAAGATGATGCAGAATCCTATTATGCAATGATAGGGCATAAAATTAAGACATATCTTTTGCCACCCATCAAAAGTGAAAATCATACCTATTGTTGTATAGGAACACAGATTTTCTGGAGAATTAAACTAGTTTAACATGACATTATGGCTGCATTATTGTATGTCAATACGTCCCTTTGGAAAACAGGAGGATTCTTCTATGAGGTTTTGGGCTTGACTCATCACTGAGTTAATTTCTACTGTAACAACTCTGCTTACACCAAATCTTGCTCACTGGCTCATGAAACTGGCTCACTGCACAGGATAAATCAGGCCCAATATTTAACACACTAAAATAAATTCTTACCAGCTGCAGAATGATTAAGTGAAATGTGTATTTTGTAAGGGATGTTTCCCACTTTTGCTCTGCATTTCTAACACAACTTCTACTGAGTAACATCCAAAGTCTCTTGTAGTGTTTCAGACAAAAGTCAGTCCTCAGAATCAGCTCAGCTACATTCTGGGGTTTTCTAACAATAACTAATACGTGTTTCCCACTAAGAAACAGTCCCTACAAGCTGACAATCAAAATAAAAAACACTCATTAAAGTTACTAAAAGAGAGAATGCACCTGGATCTCCAGAAATATGGTAACTTTTCCAAAAAATCTGAAGAAACATTTCAATATTTCTTCCAAATCAGCATAGAGGTGTTTTCCAGTACTTATGGCCCGGCTCCTCTGTGAAGAATCACAGGGTCAGTCACCAGAAGGATCCAGGTAAGAAGCCACCTTGAATTCCAGGTTGGGCACCCTCCCTGCCCAAGTGACCGAGCATCCAGGGCACCACCACGTCACAGGCAGCAGATGTGGCACAAGCCCCCTGCCTGGGGAAGCCACAGCCTCCCAGAGAGCCTCAGTGGGACACTGTGGAATCCCTCCACCCCAGGACACTGTCGTGCAGAGATAAGGGCAGGGCTGCCAGGGGATACAGCAGCACAGCTGATCCTTCAGCTTGGCAGAGCTGATCCTTCAGCCTGTCACAGCTGATCCTTCAGCTTGGCACAGCAGGCTTTCAAGCCTGGCTCTGGACTGTGCCATCCTGTGACACAAGTGTAATACACACATGACAGGGTGCTGGACTGTGGCAGAAGGGCTGAAATCATTACTGGCTTTGTTCCACAGTAAGGTAAATGTACATAAATCAGCCATGCTGTGGTCCCACCTCATTTCCTCTCCTGACCACACAGCCTCTGGCAGTTTCCCTTGCACTGCCTGCAGACCTCATGCACCCAGGCAACAACCTGCTTCCCTGAGCTGTTCCAGCAGAAAAACTCATTTAAAAAGTAAAAAGTGTTCAGCTGGATTGTCTCCAAGAACTGACTTGTCATCACACGACTTCCTGTGCTAGCACAAGGGTAAGGACAGAACCTGCAAACACCACTAGAGACAGAAAGAGGTGAAGAGGAGTTGGTCTGTTCCAGAACAAAGCAGCATCTCACCAGGAGTGAGGCCCATGCACCTTAGATATCTGCTAAATAATGTTCTCTAGGGACTGCACAGCACGGGGTAACCTCGCTTGTTTGGCACCGAGTTATCCAGCATTGTGTTCACAGGGCTAATTGTGAACAAGGAGGTTCCTGTGACTACTCACCAGCTTTTCTAATTCTTGGTTTTGCCAAAGAAAAGAGTAAATTTAATCCTAATTTTGCATTTAGCTGTTTTTAATGATCATTATTTTTTCAGTTATGCTCAACTTCCCCATCTATTCTGTGTAGTTTTCATGCCAGAATTACAGGAAGCTTTCTCAATGCTGACTTTCATATACTTATTAGATGGAGTTTCAGTTGACCTCAAGGCAGATACACATCAGATAAGAAAACTCAGAACACAAAAGGCAGGGTCGAAGCAGTTTGAACCAGAAATGTAGCTGATGTATCTGGACCTTATTAAAGCATTTGATACAGCACCTCAAAGAAAATGTACTTGAAATATTAATTCATATTTGTGTGGATCTGAGGACTTTCACGTGTTTTGAAAATTGTTGGAAGTTGTAGGGTTATGAAAGTGGCAGTAATATTAAAGAAATGGGCGGTGCCTGGGATAATCTGATATCTTTTAACAGTGAACTAATTAAATAGGAAGATGATAGTAACTGGGAAAGAGCACCAAGCAAACAAAACAAACCAAATCAAACCAAAATAGAAACCCACACAAAAAATCAAAACCAAAATAGACAAACAACCAGAAACATACATTTTAGAATATAAGAATGCCTGAGTAAATACAATGGGATTTTATTTGAAAAAAGGAAGTTACCAGAGTTAGATGGAAAGGTCCAAATTCATCAGGCAGATTAGCTCTGAGGTTGCAAACCAGTGTGGGCTTTTAAAAAAGGGTAATTTTTGACTCCACAGGCTGAGTAGCTGTGCACAATGGACAGTGACAGCAAAAGTCACCTTCTTTCTTTTTTTAGAGACATAACCAACATTTTTAAAGAATTTTGAAACATCTCTTAGGATAAATTATAAAAGCAATGTCTCTCTGTACAGAGAACATTCCTACTTTTTGCTGTTCAACTTTAGCCCACGATTTCAGTTTATGCTAAACTATGTTCCCTCTTTTGCTAGGATAATCATCAGATCTGTCATCACAGTTTACAAATATGTTGCTTTTCATCTTTCCAACAAGTCAGTCTTTCTAAACAATGGTTCCCCCACTTTATTTGGCCATTCAAGAACACTCGGAGCTCAAGAACAAAGTCCTAGCACAGACAGCACTGAGAAGGAGAGAGTTTCCTCAGCATTTGCTGAGAAGCGTGCCTGATCCAGCACGTCCTGTGGCAGAGGAGAGGAGAAGGCATCCAAGATGACACAGCTCCCAGTCCAGAGTGGATATGCCCAAGATGCAGCTTTAGCAAGGCAGCAAGGCAATGCAGTGTGTGGGTCTCATTTTAGTTTTTTTCCTAAAAGCTGCTGCTTGGTTTTCCCAGCTGCAGCGATGCTTTGTGAAGCTTGTGAAGTTGTGCGTGGTTGTGGTGTTTTTGCCTGGTTTAGGTTTTGAACTTGAGACTTTTTGTGTGCTGGGCAAATGTGTTAACTACTGCACTAGCTTCACAGGCTTCACAAAGCATCGCTGGGAAAACCAAGCAGCAGCTTTTAGGAAAAAAACTAAAATGAGACCCACAGCAGTGTACCTGAAACATGGGCCTTACTTGCCTAGAGCTATCCTCAGAACTGCAGAGAAATAATCACTGTTATGGCCTCTGCTACACCTGAAGATAAAAGAGTTTCTCCAGAGAGTTCCCTGATGAGACAGTGCAGACTTTGATGTAGTGAAATCTATCCAGTTGTTTAATATATGACATTACCAGCTATGGAGATCTCACTGTTTGGATAGGTTTTCATTAAACTGGGGAAAAGCTCTCAATTGTATAGCGATGTCAGGATGTAAATGACAACATCAGCAGCTCCTGCCTCCAGAATAAAATACCTCTTATTTTTCATTGTGCACAACGAACGAGAATCACAGTGCACAAAATGTTCTTTCCGAAAAGCAGTGAAATATCAGTTAGCCTGTGAGCTGCGGTGTTGGAAAGAGATGTCACCCTGCCTTCCCACGTTAACCCTTCATCTGCCGTGTTCGTGCCTACCGAGTGTCATGTCATGGCAACTGCTGGTCCCAAAGCATACTGACAGCGGGGAATCCGCGTCGACTGTAAAAACCAACAGAACGCTTAAAAAAAATGCACTCCAGGATTAAAAGGCTGCCCAGGCGTGTTCCCCACGGCGCTGCAGGGCGGAGGGACTGCGGGAGAGCACCGAGCCCCCCCGGGTCGTGCTGCGGGGGCGGCTCCCGCCGGCGAGCCAGCAGCGAGGCGCTGGGAACCGAAATCGCGGCTCTCCGAAGGGCCGGTCCGTGCCTGCCCTGCCGTGCCGTGCCGTGCCGTGCCCCACCGCGCAGCACCGCACGCCAGGCGGGCAGGAGAGAGGCCCCGCAGCCGCCGCCGCGCACCGGCGGCCGCTCCCGGGGGCGGGCGGCGCCGATCCCGCCCCCCNGGCACTCCCCGCCTTTCCGCGGCTCTCCGTCCCCCTCCGGCGAGATGTTATGGCCGAGCCGGCGCAGACGGGCGGCGTAGGGCAGGGCGGGCGGCGGGAGGATGAGGCGGCGGTGGCGGCGCCGCCGGCGGCCGCCGCCCCCAGCTCGGAGGACTACGAGTGCAAGATCTGCTACAACTACTTCGACCTGGAGCGGCGGGCGCCCAAGCTGCTGGAGTGCCTGCACACCTTCTGCCAGGAGTGCCTGAGCCAGCTGCACCTGCGCGCCGCGCAGCATCCGCCCGCCGCCGGCGCCGAGCCGGGCCCGGGGCGCTCGCCCGGCGCCTCCCTGGCCTGCCCGCTCTGCCGCCACCGCACGGCGCTGCCCNGCCCTCCGCCCCCGCCGGGCCGCGCTCCTCGGGAGGCGGCTACGAGAGCTGCCAGAGCTGCAAGCGGGCGGCGCTGAGCGCCGGCTGCGTGTGCGTCGTCGTCTCCTTTCTCTCCATGGTGGTGCTGCTCTTCACCGGTCTGATCTTCGTCAACCAGTACGGCGGGGACGCCGCGTCCGGCGCCGCGGCATCACCGTCGCCGGTGGGGCCCATCTGCCTGTCGGTTGCCAGCATCCTCGCCCTCTTCTCCGTCGTCGTCACATGGCTCATCTGCTGGCTCAAGTACCGGCCCGAGGCGGCGACCGGCGGGGCCACGGCCAACGGCTCTGCGCGGGGCCGGGCCGCCCGCAGGAGCGACACGTAGCCCCGGCGGAGCGGAGCGGAGCGGGGCCGGGTCGGGCCCGGCGAGGCGGGTTCGGCGCGGCCGCTGCTCCGGGAGCCCCAGCCGGGGGCTGAGCCCCGAGCGGCTGCAGGGGAGCGCACGGGCGGGGCGGGGTGACAGGTGCCAGCCCTGCCACGGCCACCGGCCCCACGCCCGGCCCGCTGTCACGGTGGGCCCTGCGGCACCGGCACAGCCCGAGGCGGTGGGATGGGCTGCAGGCTGACCCGGCGAGGGGTCACGGAGGGTCCGGCCGCTCAGGAGGGAGGGCAGGGCGCGCCTTGCCGGCAGAGATGGCTGGAAGGGCCACCCTGGGGAGCTGGAGCTTGGGATGTGCGCGGTCCCCGCCTCTGCGGGAGCGCATCCCGGGTGCTGAGCTGCGGGTGCAGAAGGACACAATCGCGATTAAAGAAAACTGGCTTACTGTTGCCCCCACCTGGAAGATAATTGGAGAGGTTCACTGTGGTTAGGAGCAGAACAGGAGCACGGTGTTAAATGCGCTTTGTTTTTTCCCTTTTATGACGTTAATAACTTAACATATAGAAGAAGCTGTAACAGAAGTGTATTATCTTAAAAGTGACTGAGCCAAAGTTTTCTAGAGTGTACTGAGTATGGTTTCACTACAATTTTATTAGAAGGCTGTTGAGCCCTCTGATGGTTGCTTAAAATAAGCTGTATTATTTAATTCTTTGAAATTCTGATTTAATGTGGGAGACTGAAACACTACATTGAACACTTAAAACAATTTATGGAACATTATTTAATTAATGGAGCTCTAAAATAGAGCTAAGAGACTCCTGTTGTAGGGATTAATATTTCACTGGCCACTGATTTCTGTTTTTATGCAGTGAGAGGAGCCCACATTAAAGTCTGGACTTTCAGCATCACTGTAAAAGTGGAATGCAGTAGTGTAATTTGGGATTGAAAATTCGGTCGAGATAGTTGTAGTAAGACGGTTTTCCCTTTTGTTAAGTTTATCTTCTGTCTTGGAAGTTTCTGTAATGGACAGTAGAAAATGTTTTTGTTCTGTGAGGTTGGAACACCAAAGGTGTCTTTGAAATGTGACAAGATGTTCATGGTATGAAATGGAAAAACATTGCCATACAGCTGGCTTTGTAGTATATTGAGGAGAGCACTCTATATAGATACTGTTCTATGTTGCAGGATAATTCATTTGGTGCCTGAATTTTTTAAACTTAATTAGTTGTTATAATCTATTCTATTGGGAATAAGATAATGCTGCTTATTCCGTGTTTCTACACAGTACTGTAATGGAATGAGGTAATTATTTTCGTGCTTAACAATTCAAGAATTTTAAAAGTGATCTTTTAGTATGTGTATTTTGCAAGCTGTCTGCATGATATTCTGACAATATCCTCTTAATAGACCTTTACTTGACCACTTCTGTTTATCACAAGTGCAAAGAAATTGACTCTGTAGAAATGTAAAGACAGCAGGTGAAGATGTGTGATGTGTTTTATGACTGCACAAGTGATGTGTGCTGTGCAATGTCTTGATTATCACAAATGTGTGAAAACAAACCCCCTGACACCCAAGAAACCCCACAAAGCAAGCAGTATTTGTACAGACTCTGAGGATGGACGCAGTTTGTGGAAACAGTAGGTGATTTTTGTGTCACTTATGTCTATTGAAAAAGATCCGCACCAGCCTTTTAAAGTTGTATATCATAATATAAAGGCCCTGAGGAGATAAATTACTGGGATCAACTGTGGCTCTGACCGAGATTTGTATATTTAGACCAGTGTTTTCCAACTTGGAGTTGCTCGTTAGCTGTCTAAAAGGTTATGCCTCCTAAAATCAGGCCTGACCATTAGCCCCTGTTGACTTCAGCAGTAGTTGTAGATGTTCTGCACCAAAGAAAATCACAAGACTTTTATTTAAGCATCTAAATGAGAATTTAGGTGCTTGACTTCAGGTACAAATATTTGAAAATTTGGGCCTTAACCTCTCTGTTCTTCAGTTAATGCATCTGTAAAGTTTGATAATAGCCTTGACCTACCTCACAGGCAAGATGTGAGGCTTTATTTATTAACGTTTTTAAGCAATTGGAGATCCTTGAAGAGGAGGTGCTATAGAAGTGAAAGTATTATTGTAAATGATACTGTAGTAGGAATAAATATATGTAAATTAATGGACATAAACAGCAGCAATGTTTTCTAAGAAAAATAAATATATAAAATATGTACATGTGTACATCATATACACCAATACATGATTTACCTTTTGTGCTTCTCCTGCAAATGCAGTGTGTGTATCTGCATTTCTGTTCAGCCAGATTAGCTCCAGTACCTTGCAGTTCAGGTGAGCCCAGCCAGCTGCTGCTGCTCCAACTCCATCTGGTAGACATCCAGACGTAGCTCTGGGTGCTCATGGAGCTCAGCTGGAGCTCCCTGCGTGGTTCTTTTCTTTCCTTTGCCTTAGTCTGGCAGGCTTTGGCTGCAGGGAGCTGCTGAGGTGTGCCAGGGCTGCTGCCAGCACTCTGGGCACACCGGTGAGCTCCCTCCCATGTGGGAATGGATGCAGGAGCTGCTGTCCCACGGGAGCTGTTATGGAGCTGAAATACTGATTACAGTAAGAAGTGTATACCCTATCTTTTTCTTTACTTGCCACGTCATAGTTTCATTCTTGCCTTTTCTCTGTAAACAGTATTTGCCATTTTGACTAAACCAATGGTTTCAGCTGGGATCCATGGACTACTAAAGAGCTGCGAAAGGTAAGTAAGAAAAGCAAATTGATCATCAGAAACTTAAATCTGTTGCGTGAGGGTCAACTTTAAAGCATTTAGAGGTTGGCAGATTACAAAATGTTGAAGATCACAGGCCTAAACAGGATTTTCAGGCTTATTCACATTGAATGATCATATTACATATCAGGTTCTTACCCATATATTTGAAAATATATCAGAGCCAAATTAAAATGGACAGTCCGATCTTATGTCAAATCCTTCTCTCTGCTTACACAAATTTTGGGAAACCACTGGTTTCAGATGTGTTAGTCTGGATCCACATCACAGTACCAGTCAGAAAAAATCGTGCATTGTATACATCTCTGGCTACTGTAGAATCCCAGTATTATATTTGTATTTTGGGTTCCTTTGTGTGTACAGATTGCTTCTCCAAAGCCAAACTCTGCTCAAGTTTCAGTAAAAAAAAAGTTTAGTAAAAATACAGAAAGATAAAATCTGCGTGGCTGGTGGTGTTTTATTATTGCAGCTATTTCAGTCACAACACTTGTGTGATCTGGTTGTTTAAAACCACACAGAGATATGCAGCAGAAAGAGTTTGCATCAGTCACACACTCCACACATCTTGCAGAAGTGTCACTTTGGGCCACTCCCTGGGAAAGCAGGGAAGACAGGATAATCCACAGGGGAAATCATGGGAAATACAAGCTGCTGGCTGGGTTTTTTTCTTGCACTTAGTTTTTTTGGGTTTGTTTTTTTTTTTTCTACTGTGCAATATTTTCCTGTGTTACCCAGCGTGGGGCACAAGGAATGGAAACACCAGGAAAATAAACAAAGGCCTGATGAGTTCTCAGAAATTTTTTGACTTCTCCACGATCACAGTCCGGGTGAAGTCTGAAAGATCCTGTTGTGCCTAAAGATCTTAACATTTTTGTGGCAATAATCCCCAATTCCTCTGCCTAACTGGGGCGTGCTGGACTCCAAATGGGAAGATCAAATGTGAAGTTTGAGATTTGGAATAGGCTGCCAGATGTCAGTCGCATTAGACCCTGAGAAGGAAAGAAAAACAGGAGGGAAGAACCCAGATAATCAACACACAACTGGGTGAGTAGTCATGTGCTGCAAACTGGGCTTTTCTCTCTCACCTGGGACAGGTGGCAACTTCTGCTGGAGGAAAGTTCTCACTGGACCAAACAGCAGCTGCAGGAGAAAGATCAATATGTGCTAATTGTGGGCAGCTTCTGCCTTTGACAATATGTGGGGAAGCATTAGAGCTATCACTACCACAGCTTCTTTAATGTTTCCCTTCTGTAGAATTTGTGCTCGAGAGTTCAATTTTTTAAAAACAATTATGTTTTTCTATTATTCCTGTACCGTCAATGACACAGTTATTTTGCTTTCTCCTTCAAAAGTGTCTCTAATAAATCCTACGGTTGCAGAGAAGAAATTATATTCCTTTTTTTACCACTAGCCCACAAGTAGTAAAGAATCACACAATGTTCATTTATATATGGTGGGTATTCTTCTTGGAAAGGCAGGTTTGACAGAAAAACACTTAAGTGTTTCAGAAATGCATGGAAGGAATATTATCTAGTTGGTTGGTTAAAAGGCCTGCTTATGGATAGGATTTTCTGTTTTATTAGGCAAAAAGCAACATAGCAGTTACTCTCATGTTTATGATAATTTGTAATTTAGCACAAAGCCAAATAATAAAAAAGTAGCTAACAGCAGTGGGTACTGCGTTGTGCATCCCTCCAATTAGAGCACTGACCTGTATTTCCTGAAGTGACTGAGAGTTTGCCTCCCATCTAATCAGGTCTGGGTTGAGACAGCATTTTGGAAGCATATTTTGAAAATCATGATTAGTCGTAGTACTGTGGGCTGAGAACCTGAGAAGTAAGTTTCTGTCTGCATTTGTACTTCAAAGAACAGAAAAGTATAAATTCCTGGGTTTTTTCCTTGTACTTTAAAAATATATTTTTAAAATATGGTGAAGGACAAGTGCAATGGAAATATTGTTGCTTCTTACCTTAATGCACTTTCTTTGTAGCTCAAGTCATCATTCACAGGGTTTGTTCTCAAGGCTTGCATCCCAAGGTAGCTCACTGTTTGTAACACTTCGTATAAAACACCTTTCATGTATGATGGGAGAGTGAGTTTCTGCACACAGACGGTTACCACGGGCTGGGGTACAGGTATAATTACAGGGTTAATGTGGATTCCCTGTTTAAATCCTACCTTCCTAAACGATTTCACTGGAGGGGGGAACCCTTCCAGCTGGCTGTCCTGGTTGTGCAAACAGACAAAACCCCACTGGGTGGGAATTGGAAGTGTCTGTGAAGTGCAGTTTCTCTGTAGATGTGCTGCGTGTATTCACACCTGGGGCTGAACAGCTTTGCTTAGGGCCGTGGTCTTGGTGAATGCCAAGGGAAGGTGCTGTTGCAGTGCCCTTGCTCGTGTTCATGACTGGTACAACCCCACCTCTTTCCCATAACAGTGTATTCTCTGCATCACCGAGACTTTTAACAGCTGCTGGAGAAGCCAGTATTTAAACAGGAATGTGTCCAGAGGAATGGTTTTCAACCATCACTGACCCGCCGGCTTAAGCAGAAACAGTGCAGTTGTTATTAACACGGTGTGAGATATGTTTATGGACACAAAATTAAGAGCCTAAAATTCATTGAAATTGAATGTGTCTGACTTTTGTCAGAGCTCCTTGTGTGCACTTAAACCCTCCTGAGCTCAATGGCCCTTTCCCCTGTGTTATGGGTGTTTTGTAGCTATTCTGTCCTTGTTTGTTCCACCAGACCAGAGGAGAAGATTTTAGTTGATTTTTTATCGTATTAGCCAAAGAATCTAAAATACAAAGAAAAAGAAAAAATATAAGAAAAATATGAAAAAGATAAATGTTTATCTTTGCTTGCGATCATCTCTTCTCATTTAAAATCACAACAGAGGCAGGTCCCTGTCAGTTGCCCATTGGTGCAAAATCTTCACACAAAAAGTACAAGTGTTCCCTTCATGTTACAAACGGGTCAAGGAAAAATATGGGTTTTTCATGGCAATGATTTCTAATGGTTCTGAAGGGTATTTAAATTTGGTGGCCCACTTTTTTTAACGCTAGAAAATCCTGCAATGTAGCATACTTTCACATTTTATCCAGGTGCGTGTAGAAATGGAGATAGCCATTGGAAGAAATGCCTCAACTGCATTAACAAAATACGGTTTGTGTCATGGGGGAGGCATACATTCGTACTAGACACATTCAACTACGTGGATCTTTGATCAATGCAGCATAAAATTCTCTTGCTTGTGTTCAGGGAAGGAGCAGTGTTGGCCTTCTGCCTGTATCTGGTCTTACTGAAAACACCTGGGTCTGAAACCGGCTTCACCGCTCAGCCTCTGAGCTGTCTCGGGCGTGCTGTTCACATGTCATGCAGATTGAGAGATTTGGCATCAAGGTGATCATAATCTCTTACAAATAGCTTCAAATGAGAAATATTTCATCTGTTTTAAGAAGATTTTTACACTAATCAAATACCATGAGGTTCATTAGTCTCATTGGATTATGAAATTTGAGAGGAATAGCTTGAATTATTCTTTTTTCTCCCCCAAACCTGCTTCTGATTCGTCAGGAAATCTAAATTTCAGACTTCAGCTCATTGTAAGTCTAGATGTTAGCTACGTTTCCCCATCCTACCTCTAAGTTATTTTATCGTTTAGCAAAATCTAACAAATCAATTTTAGTTATTATTTTGTGATATTTTTATTAGTAATAATTAGCAACAACAGCATTTGGGTTTTGGTTGAGGTTGAGGTTTTGTTTGTTCATTTAATTGTGTGTTTTCATGAGTGAAATTTGAGGAATAAAGAGAGAGATAAAGATCAAAATTTGCTTTCCTTTAAAATGGGAAGTATGAAACGTTTTATAACTTAGAAAAAGTGATGATGAACAATAATGCCAGCTTGGTTTCCACATGGAAAATAAGGACTTGTTAGTTGGACAGTTAATTTTAGGAGAAAGAAAGTATTCCTCAGTGAAACAAACAAACAAACAAACTGTTGAAAACTCCGAAGTAAATTAAATGAAACCATAAAATAGAAAACGCACTTTCTTCTAGTTAGTTGGCAAACCTTTCTATGTGAGAATAAATTTAGATCTCCCTGCATTATGTACGTACCAACATTGCTTGGAAAATAGGTGACATTCTAGTTTGGAAGTTTCTTCTGCTTTCTTTCTGAAGAGGAGAGAAAAGTCTGTCTTCGGTAATGATCACTGATACTATTAGTCCAGATATTAATTTGGTCTGTTGCCCCCGATAAAAATAAAAACAAAACAAACAACAAAAAAACCCCTCCAACAAACAAACACCCTAAGTTCTTTATTTTTTGTAGGCAGTTGTTTAATTTTGGCCCGAGGCCGAGCACCAGCTCTCCCTCTCTCCGGGAGCTGTGACCGGGGACAGCAGAGGGGCCCGGACCGGGGACCTGCTCCCCCGGAGCCGCTGCTGAGAGCGCCCCGAACCCCCGCATCTCTCGCTGGGTCTGCCCCGCTGTGTTTTGCTTAATCCGGTGATGCTCCGACGTGAGCGCTTGGCACTGACGGGAGCTGTGAAGCGGGATCCCTGTATTCCAGCATGGGATGGGTGGCGGGGAAGGAGACGGCAAAAGAGCGGCATCAGCTGGCTCCCAGTCCCACTCGGGGATGGGCAGTGCCCGCTGCGGAGAGTGGGGTCTGGAGCCGGGGGCTGGAACTGGGGCTATAGCCGGGGGCTGGAACTGGGGCTATAGCCGGGGGCTGGAGCCGGGGCTATAGCCGGGGGCTGGAGCCGGGGCTGTAGCCGGGAGCTAAAGCTGGGGCTATAGCCGGGAGCTGGAGCCGGGGCTATAGCCGGGGGCTAAAGCTGGGGCTATAGCCGGGGGCTGGAGCCGGGGCTGTAGCCGGGGGCTGGAGCCGGGGCTATAGCCGGGGGCTGGAACTGGGGCTATAGCCGGGGGCTGGAGCCGGGGCTATAGCCGGGAGCTGGAACTGGGGCTATAGCCGGGGGCTGGAGCCGGGGCTATAGCCGGGAGCTAAAGCTGGGGCTATAGGTGAGGGCTGGAGCCGGGGCTATAGCCGGGAGCTAAAGCTGGGGCTATAGCTGGGAGCTGGAGCCGGGGCTATAGCCGGGAGTTAAGCTGGGGCTATAGCTGGGGGCTGGAGCCGGGGCTATAGCCGGGAGCTAAAGCTGGGGCTATAGGTGAGGGCTGGAGCCGGGGCTATAGCCGGGAGCTAAAGCTGGGGCTGTAGCTGGGAGCTGGAGCCGGGGCTATAGCCGGGAGCTAAAGCTGGGGCTATAGCTGGGAGCTGGGGCCGGGGCTATGGCCGGGAGTTAAGCTGGGGCTATAGCTGGGAGCTGGAGCCGGGGCTATAGCCGGGAGCTAAAGCTGGGGCTATAGGTGAGGGCTAAAGCTGGGACTACAGCCGGAAGCTGGAGCCGGGGCTTTAGCCGGGGGCTGGAGCTGGCCGGCTGCTGCCCGCTGCCCCACGTCCGGGACTCGCCCGCTTGCGCGGTGGAGGACACGGCTGCAGCCCTGTCACCGGCAAGACCTTTCTCCGTTCCTCTCCTCCTTCATGCTTTCTCTTTTCTCCTTTCCTTCCTTCTTTCCTTCTTTCCTTTTATCCTTCTTTTCTTCTTTCCTTTTTTCCTTCTTTCCTTCTTTCTTTTGCTCTTCCTCATTTTCTCTCTTCCACTCTTTCTGCTTATCCTTTCCCAAATTTTAATTCTGTTATCTTTAAAAGAATAAGCGATGAAATCATATAGCTGTGGGCGAAATACCGATTAATGAATTCAATGTCTGTGCTAGAAGGGCCGCTTCTCCCTTAGTATCGTTAATTCCTGGCTCCATCGTATTGGACGGAGGGCGAGGAAGCGGGGAAAGGAGTAAGAATGACCCAGGAGACATTTGGGACCGTTGGGGTGGAGTGCTGGATGCCTGCCGGTGCCCATCTGTTGGCAGACCCGGAGTGGGTCGCGCAGGGCCACGGGTGTTCCCGGTTTCTCCAGCCGCTGTGCAAACCCCTTGTTCCGCAGGCAAGCGCATCTGATGGTCCGAGCTTCGGGTTGCTAAAGCCTCATGGTCTCTGCTGCAGTAAAACTCCCGGTGGAAATCCATTATGATGCTGCTGGAACTAATAATCTCTGGTGTTTTTACTAGTAATTAACGAGGATGAGGCGCTTCGTTTTGAAATGGGGCCGTTAGCTACGGAGGAGGTGCGGAAGGAAGACGCGCGTTTCCCGCAGGTGACTCGCCGGCACAGCCCTCCCGGTGGGGACACGGCGGGGCATTGACACCGCTCTCTGACGTGCGCCCGAAACCCGATGGTAACCTTTAAAGTCATAAATAAATGAGTAACACCGCCTTTTCGTCCCGTCTCTTGGCAGGGAGGGACTGTTCCTTCCCAGCCGCCATGGCCCGCTGGAAGGAGCCCCCGGGCTCTGCGGTCCGGGGCCCGTAGCCCGCAGCCGCTGCCAGCCCCAGGAGCCCAGATGTATCCCTGTCCTGGCTCGGAGGGCACGTGTCAGTGCGGAGTGGCAGCTGTAGTACCGCTTACTGCAGGATCTGGTAGTAATCAGAAAGGTGAGGAGTTAGGGAAATACAAGTTGTATTTATTGCCAGTTTACAGGGAGACAGAGGGCGGCCGGTGCCGCAGAGTGAGCCATTTGTAGGGTTGAGTGCTCCAGCCCTCGCCCACGGGCAGCCTCGCCGGTTACGGGGAGATTGATTTCGGCCTTTCCCGGGACCACCTCCCACCCCCTGGATGTTTGTTTGCTCCCTCTCACGGCTCCCTTCGGGGCTCCTGTGATGAGCTCTACCTCGGATCTTCCCACCACGGAAATGCTTTGCCGTTACCCTCCAGATTTCTCCTCCCTCTGTGGTGCTGGCACAGACGATTCCCGAGGATGTAACCCTCGGAGGCAACTCTTCCTTAGGGTTGGCAGAGGCAGGGTGCCCTCCTTTCCCCTCGGCCCGGTCAGCGGAGCTCGAGAGTGGTCCCATACTCGCCTCGGGGGATCCGGGGTGTTCTGTCCCCTATTCCCGGCCTTCTGCAGAGCCTCCTCCCGTACTGAGCTGCCCCTTCTCCGACTGCCAGGCGCACTCTGGCTGTAAATTAATGAAAAGGTAACAACTCAAAAAGGAGAAAAAAAGAGATGGTGCTGAAACGTGCGGATGGGACATAAAAGCGATGGAAAAAGGTTCAAAGCTTTCAGTGATGACTTTTCAACCTTTATTTATGTGCCTATTAATGCAATATCCATCATGGAGATACGCATCTTTATCCTTTCAACTGATATGCTGGGAATCAATTAGATATGCAGATTACATTTCATAGTTTCCAAATGTTAATCTCCCCGGCCCTTTGCTGGTAATTTTTTTTTCCCAAATAGTATTATGTTTCTGCACAAAAAAAAAAAAAAAAAAAAAAAAAGGAAAAAAAAAAGAAAAAAGCTCACTGAAAAGAATTAATCTTTAGGCTACTTGTCTCGATTTATTGCTAAGGCTTGGGCCCTGGTGCCAGCCCAGGAGCCAGCCCCTCCTGCCTGCTCCACCGCCAGCGCGGCCCTTCCCGGGGCACCGGGCCCCAGTCCGGGCTTCTCCGGGGCTCGGGCGGCCCGCTGCTCCCGCAGCGAGGTGCTCTGTGGGCCGGGGGAGGTGGTCGAGAGGGTACATTTCCATTCTAAACTAAAGCTGGTTCCCTCCCAGCCCTACAGCCTGGCGACCGGGGAAGCGTCCCGCTGATCCCACCGCCGTGTCCCGCTGATCCCACTGCCGCGTCCCGCCGCGCTTCTTGGGTGGCTGCCCCAGAGCGCGGTGGCGGGTCTCCCTCCCTCACAGCCCCCGGCTCCACGGCTAATGTCCCCGGACACCTCTGGGTCCATAAACAGGGAGGGGTGGTGTGCGAAAATAGAGTGCGGAGCGGCTTTCCTCGGAGGGCTCTATGGCGGAGGTTATTTCTGAAAATGAGACTGAGCTGTACGGAGCTGCCTGTCGCTATGGCCGCCGGCGGGGTGTCGCGGGATGCCACCACCTGCTGCCTCCCTACCTGTCCCGCTTCTCCGTCCCACCACCCCCCGACACTCCCCATCGCGTCCCCTCTCGAAGCAGGGGATTCAATAACCGTTCGTATTACACTGACGCCAGATTACTTGAACAGTTTTGAAGTTTCTCTTCTGTGGCATTTTACAGCTCGCCGTGCTACGCGGGTCACTCTCGTCCGAACGCGTCGATACCGGTTTGCCTTAACGCGCCTCTAGTCCTTGGCCGCGCTCGCATCCCCCCACGCCTGGTTTGCGGTGGGAAAGGAGCCTCCTAACGCGGAGCACACTCTCAGGGCGGGACAGGGGTTCCTGGAAGCCTGCAGCCCCAGCCCCGCAAGCCCAGGTCCCCATCCCGCCGGGCACACGCTCCTCTGCCCTCACCGGCGGCCAGCGGCTCTCGGCCTCTGCCCTGTCCGGGAGGCCGTGAGCGGGCGGTAGAGGGGCCCCCAAACGCACACAACCCGCTCGCTCTGTGGGAGGGGGCAAAGAGGGAAACCTGTGTGAAGGGAAAGCCATGAGGCAGAGGTGAAGCTGAATCGGGCAGCCTCGAGAGTCTCCTCGGCCAGAGTTCCAAGCCCAGAGGTTTCTTTTTGAGGTGTTTATGGGCGAGAACAGCGTGGAGCACGAAACAGCAGTTACAGGCGTCCATACTCAATAGTTATGCCAGTCTTTACTTCCTTCGTTCTTTCTTGGGGTTTTTAGTGTCGGTGTTTTTCGATTTTCTTTCTCTCCTTCTCTCTCCTTCTCTCTCTTTCTCTCACCCTTTCCTTTCCTTTCCTTTCCTTTCCTTTCCTTTCCTTTCCTTTCCTTTCCNGCGTGGAGCACGAAACAGCAGTTACAGGCGTCCATACTCAATAGTTATGCCAGTCTTTACTTCCTTCGTTCTTTCTTGGGGTTTTTAGTGTCGGTGTTTTTCGATTTTCTTTCTCTCCTTCTCTCTCCTTCTCTCTCTTTCTCTCACCCTTTCCTTTCCTTTCCTTTCCTTTCCTTTCCTTTCCTTTCCTTTCGTCTCCAAGCACACGTTACTATGTATCAAACTGTAGTCTCCTCTCCACCTCCCTTGGAAATAGCCGGGGACTTCGGTTCAAAACCCGTATGAGAAATGAATTTGTGCGCGCCAAACCGGAAACAGTGTAATTGATTTATTTCTAATAGAGGGGAGACCAACACTGTTTATCGTTCAGAAATGATTGCTTGTGTTCTTAATAGCTCTAATTTTCACTGTCCATTTGATGTGCTGCAGGTTTAATATAGAGCACTTACTAATCCAATTAAAAGTGCACCTGGCCTGGAAGAGCTCTGTAATTAGCAGGAGCGTTTTTAGCTATTTCCACTGGAAAACCGTGAAATCATCTCTGCTGGCCTAAAGGACTGTAATATGGGGGTGGGGGCGAGGAGGGGAGGGAGGAGCGGGGCCAGGCATTCGTGCCTAATCTTTTTGCCTTGAATTTTTCACAGTTCCCGTGCGGGAAGATGAAGCTGTTTCATCGCGGGGCACTCGGTGTCTGGTAGCGCAGGACTGCGAGGGCGAGACTAGGTGGGTTTCACACCGCTTTCCCTGCCGTCCACGCGAGCCCGGCCCGGCAGCCTGTCCTGGGGAAGCGCGGCTCGGCTTTGGGGCTGCGGGGAGGTGCTGGGGTGGCGGGGGCAACGGCAGACCCACGGGGCCGGGCGGAGAACGGGGAACTGGAGCTGCGGGAGCCGCCAGCCCTGTCGGGGGAAGCGTCCAGGCCCCTGCCCCAGGCCCCTGCCCCAGCCCCAGCCCCGACCCCCTGTCGGCAACGATCCCCGGGAGTAGCGGCGGCTCCGGAGCTCCCGAGACGGTTTCTGGCAGGGCCGGCACGGGATGGGCCTGGCGGGCCGGCCCCGGGCGCGACACTGGCTCCACGCAAAAACACACGGCACGCACACGGAGGCGCGTCGTTAAAGGAGGGTGGAAAGCAGCTGAAAAACACTGCCCAGTCTGGCTCTCCTGCCGGGATGAGAGGCTCCGATCCTCCCTCTCCGCGGGTGAGGGGTCGAGAAAGTCCCAACTCGCACCCCTCCTCGTGTGGACGAGGTTTACTGCCCACAGCACCACAGTGGCAGCAGTCGCGATGGGTAGGAAGGGTTTCTGCTCCCGTGCTCGGAGCGGCAGTGCTACCGCTGGGGAGTGAGGTGGCCAAGGGGATGCTGTTAGTGCCGGCTGCACTTCGTGCGGCCCTGCTCCCCGCCGCGGGGCTCCCAAGCGAGAATTAAACCCTAAGGGGTTTAATCTCTTTTTTTTAAAATAGTAGTTCTACCGATTTCCTCTCTCCAGTAAAAGGCGGGTGGCAAGTGGCGCGGCGTGGTTTGTGGAGCGACGGCTCGGGCCGCACGGCTCCTGCCGCCCGGCCCGGCCGGGCCACGGGCCCGGGCGCTCCCCGGCTGCCGCAGGCGCTCCACCGCGCGGCTCGGCCCGGCTCTTACGGGACTGGTTTCCATAAGGCTCGCAAACAGGTTTCCCAGAGCTCCCACCACCGGGGTGTTTATAGAACACAAACGCTTTGTGAAATACACGCTGACTTTCACTGAGTGGGAACTTTTCCTGCCAGGTTCTTCCTTGGGGTGCGGGAGCGTTCCCGGGCAGTAACTGGTATTTGGATTTGTTCGTGTGCTTTTGAAAGCGAGGGAAATCACTCGGTTTGGTGACCGGCGAGTGGGGCTGGAGAGAGAGGGACCACGGGCCAGAGCCACCCTGGTGTGCAGTGTGTGCCGGTTCTTCTGCGGACCCCTCGCTCCCCATTGCGGAGCAGAGCCCGACTCAAACTCCGAGTTTCCTCGGGGGCCGCGCCGTGTTGCTGTCGGTCCCTTGGTGGCCGGTTCGCTTATTATTAGGGCTCCGGATTTCTGCTTAAATAACGCGAACCCCCGCCCACCCTGGGGCCAGCCCCGGCCCCGGCCTCGCAATGATCGTCTGTCTCGTAAAGGGAACGCGGACTGGGAGCCCAGAAAACATTTTTCCCCTTCGTTTCAAAGGAGGAAACCTGAGCGATTCTCATCCTTTTGATTGATTAAGGTCTTGAATAACTTGAAGCTCGGGAGTGACAGTTCCTGAATAGACGATTGCAAATAAAGAGCCCTGTGGAAAGCCGGGCTGGCACTTCGGAGTGTAAAGGAGGCGAGTTTGCTGGCACTTACCAAGTTATAAATAAAAGGCCGTGCACAATGGTACCTTCTCTAAGGACAGACAGTCTTTACAACACTCCTGGCGTCATATCCTGCTGTGGGCACTCCAGCTCCGAGGCAGACTTTACCTCTTTTATTTTTCCAGCAGTTTAGTTTGAATACTACAATAAATTCCTGGGAACAAACGCTTGTTAGTAAGGCTTTAACACGCACCGCCTCGCACCCATACACATATAAACGCTCACGCACACGCGTGAAACGCAGGGACACCCCTGTCCCACCAGTTTTTAAAAGCAGATATCCCCACGGAGATCTCACTGGCAGCTCTTGCTTTCAAAACCATGAGCACCATTTGTTCCAGAGACGTTTCTTCTGGACGGAGAGAGATTTCGGTTCAAAATAAATAAATAAAGGAAAGAATGAAGTAAGAAGCACTTTTTCCTTAAAATGAAAAAGGTTGTTGCCCCCACCCCGCCGCTGGTGCTCGGGGAACGGAGGCAGGAGAAAAAACGCTTCATGGCAGCCGGGCGGGAGCTGTCCCGCGGAGTCCCGCAGTGACACGGGGTCCTGAGGGGTGCGATGTTCAGGCCGGCCTGCTTCTCTCCCGCAGCTGGGGCTGCCGTCGGGGTACCGAGTAGATCCCCATCGCCGGCCGCCCTCTGCCTGCGGGGAAAGAGGCCAGCACGGCTGTGCCAGCGGGGTCAGCGCGGGGCCGTGCCGTGTCCCGCCGTACCGTGCCGTACCGTGCCGAGCCGCGCGGTGCCGGTCCGGTCGCGCCGCCGTCGCGCGGGCCGGGGCGATGCGCGAGAGCCGCCCGCTCGCCCAATCAGCGGGGGCGGCGCGGCCNGCCCAGCCGCGCCGACCGGCGGGGCTCCGGCCCGGCCCCTGCCCTCCCGGTGCGGGGCAGCGCGGGTCACTGACAAAGGGGCAGCGGCGGAGCTGCGTCCTCCCCGCCCCTCGGCAGCATCCCCCACCCCCTCCGGGACCGCTCCTGATTCGGCGGGGCCCGCTGACAGCGCGGGTCTCCCCTAGATCAGCCCTCACCTGGATATAACCCTGCCGGCCGCTGCCGCCGCGATGACAACTCTGGCCGGAGCTGTCCCCAGGATGATGCGCCCCGGGGCCGGGCAGAACTATCCCCGCAGCGGGTTCCCGCTGGAAGGTAAGGCCGCGCCTGTGCTGCTCTCGGTCGGGAAAGGGATAATCATTCCGTGCCGGGACGCCGGAACAAAGCGGCCCCCTGGCCCGCCAGAACTGGCGCACGGAGGACTCCAGGACAGCCGCCCGGCTTCCCCCTGGGCTGTCACAGCAGGGTTTGTCCCAGGACGGGCACGGCTCGGAGCACTGCAGCCGGCGGCTCCGGCCTCGCACCTTGCGAGCGGCCCGTCCCGGGAACGGGAGGAACCGACCGGGAGGTCGGCAGCGCAGCCGGCCCCGGTTCTCTTAGTGGAGTGAAGGGTGGGGATTTGGGGAGCCCAAAGTTCTGGAAAAAGTTAGGAAAAAAAAACCTACACTCGAATAAAGGCAATGCGAATCGAAAGGAAGTTTACAGCCGTGGGTCGGCACCGGGCCGCTGCGAGTGGCCGCTCTTAATCAAGGTGGCAGCGGTGCGAGGGCCCCGCAGTGCCGGGGACTAGCAGGCCCCTGCCCGAGGGAGGACGGGCGGCTGTGGCGGCTCCCCCCGCCGCTCCCGGGGCAGCCGAGCCAGGGCCGGCCCCCGCGCCGCCGGGGACACTGCGGCCTTCCCGCACTGCTTTCCCCTTCTCCGCCGGAGTCAGGCGGGCTCTGAAAGCCGGCTCCGGCTGAGTGCAACAGGTGAAGCCCACGGCCGCCTCCCTCCCCTGCCCGCCGGGCCGGCGGCGGGGTCTCCGCGGGAGCTGCGGGCCCCGAGCGTGCGGCGGGGCGGGAGGGGGTGAGTTGTCTTATAGAAAAGCAACGACAAAAAAAAAAAAAAAAAGCAACGGTAACAACAACAACAAAAAAAAAGACGCAGCAGGATCCGAAGGAGACGTTAACGCCATTTACCCCCCTGCCTCCCTTCCCTCCTTTTCTAGTCTCTACCCCTCTAGGCCAGGGCAGAGTCAATCAGCTCGGAGGAGTGTTTATCAATGGCAGGCCTTTACCCAACCATATCCGGCACAAGATAGTGGAGATGGCCCACCATGGCATAAGGCCCTGTGTCATCTCCCGCCAGCTGCGAGTGTCCCACGGCTGCGTCTCCAAAATTCTCTGCAGGTACCAGGAGACGGGCTCCATCCGGCCGGGGGCCATCGGCGGCAGCAAGCCCAAGGTGAGCCCCTCCTGCCCGCCCGGAACGGGGCAAATCCCGGTCGCGGTGGCAGAGAGCGAGTTCTGATCGGGACACGGCCCAGGCTGGTCGGCACCGGGGTTTCCAGTCGGGACGGCTGCACCCGGGAGGGCCGGGGGTGGGCTCAGACACTTTTGGGGCACAGCACCCCCGCCGTGCCCCAGCCTGTTGCTCTCAAACTTCCCGAGGTTCTAGAAAATATTGATGGAGTTCTTGGCAACAATATACTTTTAATTAAGGAAACGCTATCAAAAAAAAAAAAAATCTCAAACGAAAATAGGGCGAAAATGGTGTTGTTTTGAAGGCTTTGCTGCCCAGAGCCCCGCGTGTCCCAGACTCATTTTTCCCGCAGGAGCGCAGGCGGGCTCAGGGCTGCGGGACGGACCGGGACGCGGTCGGTGCGGTGGTGGAGCCGACCCAGCACAGCTGGATCGGGCTCTCACCGCTGTCGTGTAAAGCGCAACAAAACGACCTGTATTTCTGTCTGTCTCTTTACCGCTCCTTCTGCTGATCTGTTTACTATTTCTTTCTCCTCTAGAGCTACATGTATTTTTAGCTACGCCACAGAAAATTTGAGCTAACAATAACGGAGACGATTTTTTTCCCGAAGATTAGGCTTCTCCTTCTCTAGCTTTTCTTTCCGACTAAAGTAAAGGCTTGAGTTTTTATTGGAAGTTGTTGCTAGATTTCCCCCCCCCCCCACACCCCTTCTTTGATTCTTCTAAAGTAGCGAAGCGATGCCCGAACTTTTCCTTTTTGTGTTAGGAGTAGAGATAATTTTTTATAAGCGTGCTACTCAAACATAAGGCTATTGCCAGCCGGGAGATCGTTGTTTTTGTTTGATTTTTAGATATATTTTAAAATCACGAGGCTACCGAAGAAAAATGCCAGTACTCGAACCTCTCTGCGTTTTTATTACACTGTTTTTTCTTCGGAGCTGCAAACTTTGTTTGTCCGAAACTTTACTGACCTGGAGCTTCGTTGTCCGGAGTCCTCCGCTGGTTGCGACCTGATATTTTCTCGGTCGCACGGCAGCCGGTGATGCCTAATTCGGGGTTTTCCATGCCGAGGGCTCTGTCCCACCTTCCCGGTAACCCCGGAGGATCTTCTTGGACTTTTCGTTTAACGCGGAGTGTGTTCATGTTATGCGGCCCGTTATAACCTTCTCTGTCCCCTCTTACTTTACCCTGCCCGCGTTCGGGTGTTTTATATCGGCGTTTCTACGCGGGGCCGGTGTCGGCTCTCGCTGACGACGGCGCGGGCGGCTCCGAGCGCCCCGGGGCTCTGGCGGCGGCAGCTCCGGCTCCCCCGGCCCTACAGACTGTGCCCGCTCGCCTTGTCTTTACTGAAGCAGGTGACGACGCCGGATGTTGAGAAGAAAATCGAGGAATACAAGCGGGAAAACGCGGGCATGTTTAGCTGGGAGATCCGGGACAAGCTGCTGAAGGACGGGGTGTGTGACCGCAATTCAGTGCCGTCAGGTACGTAGCGGGGGGTTCGGAGGGTCCCGGCGGGTCGGGGGCGGCCCGGGGAGGGCCGGGTGAGCCCCGTCCTCTCGGGATCGGAGCCCCGGGCCGGACCGGTGCCCGCAGAGCGGCCGGCATTAGCACGCGGTACCTCTGGCGCGTCCCGGGAGGATTCCTGCTCTCGGCGGGGTGTTTTCAATTAAATCCCAACTGCACCCCCCTCCCCTCCTCCTCCCGACGCTTCCCTACCGTCTCCTCCGGGCTGCTGCCGCAGGAGGGCTCGGGGCTTGCCGGAGACCCGGAGCTGGGAAGCAGGAGATGGGGAGCAGCTCCCTGTGCCGGCGGGTTGTTTGCGGGATGGGGCGGGAGGCACATGGAGCTGGAGCAGTATTTGTGAGGTGTCCGAGGGGCTTTATCACCCACCATGTGAGCTCGGGGGGAAGAGAGATTCTCGGGAGCCGCTGTGCCCGTGCTGGAGTCCGGTGCAGACGGTGCCCCGTGAAACCCCCGCGGGGACGGGAGTGGGCGGCTGCCTTCCCCTGGTCCCAACTGGCAGTGGCTGAGGGACACAGGCCAGTGGCACTGATGGGGCACTCGGCTCCCCGGGCCGGCCCGAGAGCCTCGGGGAGCTGCTGGGGACGAGCCGGTCACAGCTCTGCACTCCCCCCTTGAAGTGAGCTCCATCAGCCGCATCCTGCGGAGCAAGTTTGGGAAAGGCGAGGAAGAGGAGGCTGAACTGGAAAGAAAAGAGGTGGAGGAAGGCGACAAGAAGGCCAAGCACAGCATTGACGGCATCCTCAGCGAAAGAGGTAAAGTCCTGTTTGCCCCTGCTCTCCGTGGAGCCCTGTGACAGGCCAGTGCCAGTCCCAGGTGCTGGTGGCTATTACTCCCCATCTCCCAGAGGTTGTCCTGGGGCCAGCACAGCAGGGGGTGTAGGGCAAGGGGTGAGCCCTGACAGCCCGGCTGCCACATCCCATCGTACCCCACTCCCCCACTGGAACGACCCTGTAGTGTGCAGGAATGGTGCAGAGGTTGGAACAAAGATGGGAGGCACAGCTAGTTTGGCTTTCAATAACCAGCGAGCAGGGAGGGTTGGAGCCACCACAGAGCCCCTCACCACAGCCGTGCAGGGGCTCCTTTCCCAAGGCAAGTGAAAGGCTGCAGCTGCATAGAAGGGGCAGTTGTAGCAGAAGGCTGCGGAGCCTCAAGTCTCTGCCGTCTGAACAGGGCAGGGAGACATACGTTTTGTTTTTTCTGCTCTTAAAACTGCTGGGAAGAGCATGTGTTGGTGTTTGGCCCGGGACTGCGAGGAGGTTGCAACCTGAACAAGGCGGAGGTGAAGGGCTGCTGCGGGGGGACAGCTGCTGCTCCCGTTGAAGCCATGCCTGGCTCCCGGCTGGGCCAGGGTGCAGGGGCAGGCAAGGGTCTGGCCGGGCCGCCTGTGTGTGGAAGTCGCTGCCCAGCACATGCACAGGCACTGGAGAAGGCGAGACAAAAGTACCAAATGAGCTGGTCAAACATTTGTACAACTTTTCCAGCTTTTACAAAGAAGGCCTTCTATACACAATCTACACTTGGAGATGAACTTGGAAAACAAAGAGGGGGGAGTCCATTGAAACTCACACTTTGGCTTTGCACAGACAAAGCTCCAGCTAGCAGCAGCTTGATGTGAACAAAAGAAGGCAACCTTTTTATAATTCAAGGAGAAAAGAAGAGAAAACAGCCCCACAAAAGGCTGAGAAAAGACATTATGGGCTTGCAATGAGGGATGAATTATTCAATGAGCCCCTAATAGCTGATGCTCCACGCAGTTTTATGGACTCTCCATCGTGGAAAAAAATAGCTGTTTTTAGAGAGAAAAAGTTTGTAGCATTTCTAGGCATCAAGGGATGTTGGTGCCGTGCAAGGACAACAGAAATCCATTCTTTGACAGTAGGGCATGGCCTTGTTTTATTGGAACAAACCCCTAAACCCTTCTAAAATGCAGTTTTCAACTTTTATTAAAACTTTCAGGGGAGCCTCATCTTCTGTGTGTTTGTGTTCGCAAGGAGGTGTGTAATACAGACATGCAGAAGATGCTAACAAAATTAGAGATTTTAAGGGCAGAAGGCACACTTTGATTGCCTGATCTAGTCGACCCCATATGATGGGTCCAGTTTCCTCCAGCATCTCCTTCAGTAGAGGATTTTTCCAAGAGGGATGTGCACCAAGGGAAAAATAGCTAAATTCAGTGCCCTAGTTGTTAAATAAATAGCTTTGCTGCCTTCTTGAATTTCTTGACAAAGATTAGAAACAGAAGATAGTAAACCTTGATAATATCACTGCTTTATGGAACAAAGAGTCGTTAATAGAGACAGCAAGAGAAAAAATACTGTTATCAATATAACCCATCCTTCTATTTCTCTTTGAAACAGTCTTCCTCTTCTTCGACTGTTTGCCTTTTATAGTGGGGCTCCTGATTTATTATAAATCAGTGTCTGGGTGCATGGCTGCCTTCCACCATCCCAGGGGAGCCCCAAAACTCTTGCGGGAAAACCACTGGCTGGTGGTGCCTTGCTGCAAGAGGGACTCACTCGTGCCTCCCAGGACAGTTGTATGAGGAGGCTGCATTCCACCTCCCGACATATCCTCTCTTTCACTTTCTGTGGATGTGTCTAACTTTATTTGTTTTGAGTTCAATCAGTAGCAATTTTCCCCTTGATTACATGGGGTAGTGTAGTCCTCTCCTGCCCTAGGCATGCAGGTTTTTGCTGTGTGAACGTGACCGGACAGTTCTGTGGAAACGGCAGCTTTGGTAATCCCATCTGTTCTGTGACAGTGGCTGGGAAGGCTTGGCAGTGTGAGGGAGAGGGTGCTCTTCCCCACAGCAACGCCTGCTCCCCCTCCCTGACTAGCAAGCTGTTGCTTAATCTCATTACTAGAGTGGCTGGGATGCTGCAGTGCGAGCGTGCTGCTGCTCCAGAAAACATTTGTTGCCATACTCGTGTCCTGTGTGGAGTGTGATACTATATGGACAACACACCAGTGAGACCATGACAAGAAAAGAATAGCCATAAAAGAAGCCCACCACTACTTTCTGTATCTGACCAACAACAAAAAAAAAGTTCTGCTTCAACTGCCACTGCCAGCTTTGATTTCACTCCATCTATAAAAACAATCCTCTTCTGTTACTAAAATAACTGGCAGCGTTCCTAAGGATTTTGATGCTGCAGGATCATATTTGCCAGCACCCACCAGCTTGGCTTCAAGGCCTGCTGTGGCAGAGGGTGCCCGCTGGCAGTGCATCTCAGATGCCCTTTCTGACACTCGGGTTGCTTGCAGAATGGCCAAAGGGTATCCGTGTGCTGTGCAGCCAAACCCTCGGGTGCTGGCTCAGTGCTGAGTGCTCCCTGGTACAGAGGGCAAAAAAGTGCAGGGTTTTGTGCAATATGAGTAATTTCAGTAGCTCTGTTCTTGGGGGCTTGAGGTATCCTGGAGCGTGGGTGCGAGGGAAGGCTGTGGGATGGGTCAGAAAGTGACTCCTGGGGCTGATCACGAAGCACAGTATGGCTCTTCTGCTCGCCAGCACACATTAGTGCTGGACGTTTGCTGGTGCTGCCTGAAATCCTCTCCTCACCACGGGTCGTTGGGTGGCTCAAGGAGTGGCATTTTTTCCAAGGACAAGGACTAGAGTTGTCATTTTAATGGTGGCTAATTCAAGATTTAGGGAGTATTTACAGCAGAGTGGGATTGGAGAGAATGGAAACATGATATTTTTAAAAAACATGTGATAGAAGCCGTGTATCATTGGGATGTCTCCCACCACATATATGGGTGTAGGTAAACTTTTGTATGCCTGGTGTGATTATGTTTCAGCCTCTCTTCCCGGACACTTACACGTGATTCTCACACTGTTTACAGATGCCACATGTGCAGCCCTGTACGTGCTGCATTTCAGTGTTTCTGCCAGCGTCACTCTCCATCCAGATTCTGGGTATATATTTAAAGAAAAATTGGTTGTCAGAGTGTGTATCAGGAGGCTGATAGCTCTATAACAGCATATCTGTATTTCTGCATGTGTGATAATTTTTCTTAAAGACACAAGCCATAAATAAAGAACATGAGAAAGTTTTGTGCCTTTATGTGGCACATCAGGGCTTATTTTTAGCATAACCACTACAGAAGGGGGAGTTGTTTGTACCTGTGGTGGGAGTTATGTGCGGCATGGTTTGCTGACTAATATGATAACTCCTCTCTTCATAAAATAGCTGTTGTTTTCTGGCAGGAACCAGTGGCTTTCAGCACTGCAACGATGGGGCAGAGCTGGTCCCCGGCCCTGCTGCGAGCGGGCTGGGGCTGGGGCCGGGCCCCCCCGCTGGCCTCAAAGGGGTCTCTGTTCCCAGCCAGAGGAATTGGCCCCCGGGCTCTGTCCTGGATCCTCCCCCAGTCATGCGCACCCGTCCAAAAAGGGCCCTACTCATCCCAAGCCTCTACCCTTGGCTGTACTGAGAGCAATTCAGGCTACAGCAGACTAAATTGCCTCCTTTATTTTCTTCTTACTTTCATCTTGGACCAAACCCTTCCCCCTCTCCCTCCCCTTCCTCTTTTCTTTTTTTTTTCTGTGTGCCTGAGGCTCACATTAATACAATTTCGGCACCACCCCTATTTTAGTGTGTGTATGTGGGGAGTTTGAAGGGGTAGGAAAAAAAAGGACCTTAGCACAAAAGCCCTGCTCAGCAGCTCAAAAGTTCAAGCTGCTGCTGCCTCTCTAGCTGTGTGATGCTTTTCCTGTTTGTGAGTTTTGGGAAACATTTTTGCTTTGTACTGTAATGGAATTAGAGGACAGATGCTGACTGTAAATGGGACACGCGTCTACCAGCCCCTAGCTTAAATATTTAGATGCAATGTTACAATTACTGACTTGATGCAGGAGGCTTTGAAGTGGTGGCACATGATCTAAAGGGTAGCTCGGGCTAGATGGGCTGGCAGATGTTTTGATTAGGGTTGGTCAGTATCATGCAGCCAGTTATTTTTAGATCGCTAAACTAATGAGGACACTTTATTAAGGGAGAAAAATAACATGGAGGCACCAGATATCAGTTTGAGTCATTCATTTCTACACAGTAGACTGTTGGATTAGTGGCTGGAGCATGGGATGAGCCAGATGCTGTGTTAGATTTTGGTTGCAGGGGATATCCTGGTTTTGCTCCTGTCCCAAGGTGTAGTGGTAGGAGGACTTAGTGCTGTGTGAAATGCTGTTGTGGGCTGAGAAGCAAAGTTTGTTCCCCTGCTCAGTGTTCATGGTAAAGGCTCACTTATTGAGTGAGATGTGATGGCTGTGGCTGCAGGCAGTTATCTCCTTGAGCCTGAAATTTCGTGCAGTACTCTATATATTTGGTCACTAGCAGGTCTGAGAAATCAACCCAAACGGTGTCGTTTCTGAGGCTCTCAGAGCTGACAAGAAAATATGCTTAATTAAGAAAATACTTAATTAAGAAAACTGCCTAGTGAGTCCAGAATTTGGCTCAAGGGAAACAGTGCCAACTATATTTTCCGTCTGTCTTTTTCCCCTTCTCTTTCCTCATATCTTAATAGTGAGAGTCCATGCCTGGGTAGAAAAGCCAGGTGTTGCACAAGTGCAAATTGGTGCAGGTGATTCCATGCAAACCCAGCACAGCTTTGTTTCTTCTGCCTGACCCATCATCACTGTGGGGCTCTGGGTCAGGCTTCTGCTTCCAAATAATTATTCTGAGATATAATAATAATAATAGTAGTAATAATAATAATAATAGTAATAATAATAATAATAATAGATGACCTCAGCAAAGAATAATGACCTCACCATCAAGTGAGAGTGTGATGTCCCCGCATGCTGAGCACTTTTAGAAAGGTGTTAAATGTTTGACTTTAGAGTGACTTCAAAGTGGAGTTTGCTCTTCCAGAGCTGCCGGGGGCAGCCCGTTCCCTCCTGTCTTGAAGTGGGGGATTTTGAGGAGAGTGCTAATTGTCAGACTAACTGCAGGCTAATCGTCTGACAAAAGCACCAGTAATATTTCCAGCTGTGGGAAGAAAGGGTGTTAATCTAGCAGCGACTCTCTGAAGTAATATATATACACATCATATCCTTGGCTTGAAATCATGATTTATTAATGGCTCTGAATGTTTTGCCATCTTAGGGATGCTTTCTTCAACTTAAGAGTCAGAGCCTGTTCAAGCAGAAATACTGTGAGCATCCTTTCCAGTTTTTCTAATTGCATATATCTAGAACAAAGCTGAATGTTATTTTAGCAAATGGCAGGATTGCTCCACACACAGCAGTCGATTGACTTGAATTTGTACCCAAATTAGCACCTTATTTGGTTGCTTTGAAAATCTTCATCTATTAGACTTAGACGGTGTCATCCCGGCAAGGCAGAGGCAAGAAACTGTTGGTTGATTTCGGTATGGCTGGGACTTCCTCTGAGAATGTGATTTATGTATTTGGCTTTCCAGATTCTCCTGCTTGCAGAATCTGTGACGTCAGGAGGAATTTACCATAATAGACATCAGGCTTTTCTTGGAACCAGCCCTGTAATGCGCTGAGGAACTGCAGCTCTGGGGGAAAGCTCAGCTTTGGGATGTAAGAGGGGTTTACTCGATTGGGCATCAGAGCTCCAGCCCTGCAGATGTGGACAACGGCGAGGAGCCCCACTCAAAGGGCCTATTCATGTGTGTAACGTTGCTCACGTGGGCTGGGGCAGGCAGGAATGGGGCCCGAATTTGTTCTATTCTGTTAGTAAAAAGTATCCACTGCACAAGGGTGTGACTTTAATCCCGAGTGAAGCTCTGGCAAAACTCTTTCTGAGGGCAAGGATCTTTGTGTCTCAGCTTACACAGAGGTAGCAGTGGAATCAGAAGACAGACAGAGGTTTTAATTAGATAAAAAGCTAATTAGCAATTAATGTTGTAAATAAAAGCCAATACCGATAAAATCCTTAAATAAGTTCCCGTGTCTGGTTTTGAAGAGTGATTCTCTGTTATATTGTGCAAAGACAACACTTTTATCTAACACTTATTTGGGGAACGTTTAGTTTGGTTTGGGTTTATTTATTGATAAGGGTTGGAACAGGGTTTAGGAGAGGGAAGCCAACAAAGCTGATAGTGATAAATTATCATGAGTCCCCAGAGCTGTGTAATAAAAGTGCATTGGGAAATGAAGCAGAACTACAAAGTGCTCTCTGGTTAATTTAAGAAGAAATTGAGTGAAACACAAAGCAATAAATCAGAGCAAGCCAGTCAATGTGAATTTCTCCATGTAAATGTCACTTTAATTCCTATGTAGCAAACATATGTGGCCGGAGAAAGAACAAAATATAGAAATAAAAATGCAGGATACTTCCAAGTGGTCCCTGAACGCTGAGCTCTCTGGCTAATAAAAATGATGTACAGTAATGTAATTCACCACAAGACCTTGTTTAGCGTGGTGTGAGTGCGGCATTTTACTTTACTTGCCCTGGAGTACTCCTGCCCCATGCTGTTAAACTAATTCAGTTTAAATCGCCCTGCCTAGAAAAAAAGTGAAGCATAATGAAATTAAAACTCACTGAGGGCACATTAGAGTTAAAGTGTGTCATGTGCCGAGTTTATTTAGTTAGGGGAGTTTGATGTAATTGTTGACAGGTCGTTTATTCATCCTAGTAAATAAAGATCCACGAACTATTAAGAATGTGCATATATAACTAGTAAGACAGTAAAAGGCAATTAAGCAGTCAGTTTAATGTCTTATCTTGCTGGTTGCCCTACAGTTGTTTTACAACTAGGAATTAAAATTTGAAAAGAAAGTTTTCAGTATCCCTGGCCAAATATTGATTAAGTAGTTGTTTGCTGATGCCATTGTGGCACATAAAAAGGCCAGTGGTTCTGCCCCTTGTTGTTCATCTTCCATTGTTGCTGATTCTTAACCTCGGAGATCAAAGGAGGATCATTTCAGTTTATCTGTCTTGGAAAATCCTTCTTTGCTCCTAAACCCGTATGGATTAATGGCCAAATTGTCTTTAATGAGATGTGAAATTTGAATGGAATCCTTATTTTGCATGGTCTGTTGAATGTATACACTGTATGCCCTTACAGTTTTGTGTTGTTTTTTTTTCCTTTAGCATTACTGGATTTGATTTTGTTTTAATCATTATATTTGTAGTATACAGTGCATTGAAATGTTACTATTTTAGCAGGTAAAATACAATGTATTTAATTGAATTTTACTAAAACTAATTTTGTTGCATGTAATCTTTTTGATGAGTGTAGCCTAAAGGGGGGAAAAAAAAAGTTGTCTTTGTATAACAAATCACATAGGAGATAAATAGTCCAGGGCTGCCAATAAAAGAAAAGGAGCTTGAGAAGCCAACCCATTCTCAGAATACAGGGGACACAAACAAGGTTGCAACATTTGTTTGGTCATTTTCTTCAGTTTGGATTTTATGGACTCTACTTGCCTCAGCTAGGATAGTTGTGCTGTCCCTTCTCCCCAAAAAAGGGAAGTTGGATCGATGAGGCTGCGCAGAAAAACAAGCAAGAGCCCTTGAGGACAATCAGTTCCTTGTTGCATGGCAGAAAGCTATATTTATTTCAGAGATGGTAAAATGTATCCTACCACATCCTCAGTAGAAGAGGCTGTGCGATCTGGATGTGTTTTCTTGTCATAATGATAAAAGTTTTCATCTGAATTGTGAGGTGTGGGAGTGTTAGGTCCAGGTCCCACTGCGTCCACTGGACACAGAAATTTAGCTACACAAACAGTACTCAGAAGCCTGGTGAAACCAGAAAGCCTCTCCTGGTGTTGCACTGATTTTTAGGTGGATGGGTGGGTGTCCTCTGCTGTTGTGAAAAACAGCAGAGTAAAGGATAAGACAAATTTTTTTAATCATCATTTTCTCATTCCCTTTCTTAAATACACTCTGCTTCCATTCTGTCTGGTTAACACTGATTAAAATATCAGTCCGTGCATGCTTTGCAAGTACTCAGCTACTTTAGGAGACATTTTGTGCCAGAGTAAGAGCTAACACTCTTTGAAAGCATTTTAGACACAAATTTCCTCGAAGTCCATGAACTCAACTGTTTTGTTCCATAGAGAGCTGTGGTGAGCACAGCTATACCCAAGCTACCTTTTGATTTTTTTTAACAGAAATTTGCCTGGTTGTAGACTTTCTGCCAAACATTATCAATGTTTATATTATGCACAAGCCCATATAAGGACCAGTCTTGAGGATTTTTATATTTATGATATGCCTCATGTGGGATGTCTGATCCAAAAATGACTACATAGTAATTTCTTTATCAGATATGTTGTCACATAGATCTCTGTGGTTTGAATAGTATGAGGAATAAACTCTCTGTGGCTGACAATTCTGCAAGCAGACAGCTTATTCAGCCCCTGTCAAGTCTTATTCACCTTACTGAAATGAGCAGGACAGTTGATGCCAATATAATCAGAACCTCTTCCACGTACTAGCCGGGAAAAGCAATAGCAACCACAGCTCTTTTGGCAAAATCACTGTGCACTTTGTTAGAAATGTAACCCATCTACCCCCTGCCAGGCAGTAGCGCCAACCATACTCCCTGTAACCAAATTGTACTTAAAACTGTGTTCCACCTCTGTTTTTAACTGTCCCAGGGAGGATGGAGATGAGTAGGGACAGGTTTTATAGAACCCAGGCTAGCAGAGTAGCAGGGAATGCTTCCATAGAAAATCCGTTTTTACTGAAGATGGTGTGGCAGGACTCCCTTTTCATTTTGACCTAAGGGCTGCCTTTTTGATCTGGTGTGAAGTGCTGAAAGGTCAGAGTGAGGTGGGGGCATCTGTGTCCCAGTAAACACTCCGACACCTACCCAGCGCCTCCTGTCAGGCTGAGTGGTGAGGAAAATCTTGCACGGAACTAGCTGGAAGTCAGGACTCAGCTGCTTTCATGAACAGCAAAATAAGTTCTTTTCAGAAGGAAGGTGTTTTAAAAGAAAAAAAGGAAGTGGAAATTATTCAGCTAAAGAAAATGGGAAGTGAAATACACTGTTTCACAATGAAATCCTGAAAAGTACAGATTTTGAAAAAAACCCCAAATTCTGGAATTCCATTTACCAAGGGATAAGTCAAGTAACTCCACTGCAGATGGTGAACTGATGCTGTTTTGTGAGTGAACTCTGAATTAAATTATCAGTATTTACATAGAAGAAGAGATACTTCCAAACAACTGCTAGCTAAGAAGTGATCTTCTAAGTGAGCAGTCATCAAATCTCTGTGGCATGACGTTAGAGATGGAGATCTACAATTTTTTTTCTGTAGAACTTTAACACGTGGTGCAGAGGAAGGCATTGTGTGTACCTCTCTTGCTGTGTGTGGTGGCTATTCCCTGTATGGTATATGACTTCACTGTGTTCTTTGTCTGTGGAACTGGAAAATAATAGAAGAAAACATTTAGGAATCTATTTAGAAGATTGTACAATAGATGTCACAGTTAGGAAAAAGCCCTGTGGGTTCATCCCTGCTTTAGCACAGTTGATTTGACCTGCTCTCTTTTAAATCAACAGGCTCAAGCAAAAATGCTGGAATATTTGGCAGCTACATAAAAAACCACACAAACCCCTGTTGCTTTAGTACCCACAACTTGTTTTCCAACAAATACAGTGTTGTCTTTTGAAAACCCCTTAAACTAACTGCTTGTCCACCTCTTCTGAATAACACTGAGACTGGTGTGTGTGCCTGTTGTGTGCACAGGGGCAGGGGCTGGAGCAGCCAGAAGCATTGCAGGGTCTCAGGATGCTCACACCTCCTGCTGAAAGTGCAAAACGGCTGCGTGCAGCAGACATATTTTTAATCTTTTTGTTATTTCCATCGCGATGTTTTAAAAGTTGCTTGAGACCAAATTGTATTGGCATTTACATCAGAATAGTCCTGTGCTCTCAGCAGGGCTGTGCAGGTTACTCAGCATTGAATTTGGCCCTGCATGAAAGTTTAATCCCATTCCAGATTTGAGAGAGCACCTTCACTTTCTCAGACTTAGCAAGACCTTATAGTACTAAACATCTATTTTTCCTGCTAAAGAAGAGAGCTGACACAGCCAGTAAGTGTATTGAAAATGCTGCAAGCAGAGCAAATTTTAAAAAGCTGCTTTAGAGAATGGCACTTAATTTTGCTAACATATGATTTAGCAAAAAAAGGCAAGAGCTCTGTAACCAATCTGCTCCATCAGTCCTGGCAGGGTGGGAGGCAGTGCTGCTCGCTCCCTCTGACTTGTGGCTCCTCCCTGGTTGAAGGGCATCAGGAGGGGAGGCACATTCTGTCCCAATATACATTTCTGTCCTCAACCTTTGGTCCTAATCAACACAGCAAATGACATTTTTAGAAGAACACCACATAATTTGAATGGTTGTCAAACCTTATACTATGATGAGTGCAAAGAGGGTTTGTCCCCAGGCTGTAAGAGATCACTTGGCCAAGGAAGGACTTAAATCAGAATTCACTGTTACTTCTCCTGTATTGGCAGTCAAAAAGAGGGAGTGATGATTGATGGCATAAACATTTCTGTTAATCTGACATCAGAAAGAGACTTGTCAGCCCTGGAAGAGTAAATCAGAGACAGAAATTAAAACTGAATATTAAAAAAATCCTAACTATAGCTAGTATCTGAATCCTGGTAATGATTTTTATAAATAAAAAATAAAACACCCTAGAAAAGTGTTACAAGGGGGGAAAAAAAGATCCTCCAGGTGATCAAGAAGTGTAGGAGGGACTCACCTGTTCCTATTCTTGAGTGTTACCATGCGGAGAAGTGACCACTGTGTTAAAGAAATCGGCCACCTGGTGCTAAGTGTTTGGCTGCTGGTCAGCGCAGGGAGGTCCCATGGAACTGTGGGTTTCCCAGGATGGCAAAGCAAGGACCCCCTTGGATGCAGTTCTGTGTTGCTCCTCCTGCTTTAGCCTCGGGGAGTTTGTGGAGTGCCATGCCCTTTGGGTGCCTTGGGCCCTTTTTCAGGGCCGGATCCTTTGGTTGAAAGACCCATTGTGCCTCTCTGAGTGCGAGCTTGAAGCAGTGAGCAGAGTCCTTGCAATTCAGGGCTGGGTGCAGGGCTGGCTCCCAGCCCAGGTGGGAGCTGGGGCTACCCTGTTTCCAACCCAGGAAGCTCCTCACTCTGCCCTTTTCTTCTGTGAGACTTGCAAGTGATTTCTTTATATTTATTGCGAGTTTAAAGCTTCCTCAGGACCGTTGTGTTCTCGAGGTGGAGGCAGGGGGCCCACAGTTGTGCTTGGTAGGTGGTGCTTTGCACGTGGTGACATTCAGCTGTTGGGGTGGATGCCTCAGGCCCCTGTGATTTGGGAAGGGCTTGCTCCCACCCTTGCACAGCTGGTGCTGGTTTGCTGCTGTAGAAAAGGGGCTGCCCAGGGCATCTTTCCATAGGCTTTAACTTTCTTCTGACTGGGCTGTGGTGAGTGTGGTTCTGTGTCTTTGAGTTGGGCTAAGGGATCTTTTTAAGTACCCCTTTGGAGTAGGAAGGAGCCATCTCGGTGACTAATATGTTTATAAGTAAGTGATGCCCCTGTACAAACAAACAAGAACAAAGTGGTTATGGCAAAATTGGTGCTGGAAGAGTTGGCTTTAGTTTGAAGGGGAGCTGGTTGGAGTTGGTACAATTTGCTCTGTTTCTTGCAGTGACTTTCTGCATTGCTTGTGCCTGGAGCCAGCTGAGATAGGAATGCTCACTCCTCCTTCCCAGTCGCTGTTCTCTGCTGCTCCTTTGTGGTTAAATTTTCTTCTTGTATCTGTGGTGTTCTTTTCTTTCTTTCTTTTTTTTTTTTTTTTTGGTTGAAGAAATGTGACCAATGATATTTTCCTCCCTCAATGGTATTTCCAAATGTCTGGTGTCCAGGAATCAAAAGTGTTCCATAGGTTCAGCTGTCATCGTTCATCTGCTGAAACTGCAAATCCAGATGGAGTGGTACTTTAGAATGGATGTTTGTGGCTAGATAGGATTGCAGCCTGTCCTTGGAAGAGTGCTGGGATTTCAACTTTTGGGTTTGCAGAACTGGGGAACACTAGGGATTGTTTGTAGAGGCGTCAGTGGGTACCCTCTGGTCCAGTGGCCCACGGTGTGGACCACTTGCCTCACCAGATGCACCAAGCCCTGGCACAGAGCAGCAGGGGTTTGCTTTGGTGAAATGGTAAAGACTCTGCACTTTTATTTTTAGTAGTTTTATTACTATTTTTTAAAGCTAAACCAGATCAGTAGCTAGTGTGGTCTGCTATTAAGTCCATGAATCTAGAGGTGTTACCCCAATTTACACTGAGGCTCTGAGCCACTGTGCATTTACTGGAGTACAGCACTAATTAATACGTATTTTTTGCTGGTTTTGCTGAGTTTCCCATGAATATCCTGCAATTCTCTCAAATATGTGGTGTGAAAAATCTATTCAACAATGTATGCAGGTAATTATTGGTTCTAAGAAAGTATTCAATGCTTGAAATTTAAGTGGTTGTGACTGGGCACTCAGGTCTTGCGCTGGTTTCTCTTCTACAACTGCTCTTTCATTCACTAAAAATGTGTATTTCTTGGATAACTCTTAAAACTTTTTTCTTTTTTTAAAGTTATATTTATTTTTTACTAATTTACTTATTAAAACAGAAACATGTACTGAGCAGAAAAGGAGACAAAAATCATGCTTTAAACATTCTTTTGTTGTACATTGTCAGTATTTATAGTTTAAAATTGTAGCTTTCCATCCTTATGCAAGAGAATGAATTTCTCAGTGGTGGGATTTTGTGTTACACAGGCTGACTAGAGATGAACTACTTTGGTTTGATTTTAAACTTTTGTTAAATGAAACCTTTAATTTATTTTATAAGTGTTCTGTAGGACAAAGAGAAATAGTCCAGCAACTCGGACATGAAGTTATGAGCCAGAAAACTGGGGAGCCCATTGCAACTAATAGACTGGCTTAAACTTGTCAACAGGTCTTAAAAAAGGAAAAGTTTTTAGATTTAGAACTGCAAGACAACTTGCAGTAAGTCAAGATTTGATTTCTACAGTTGGTGAAACAAATATTTTTTACTGATTTCAAAAGTTCCAAGGAAAATTATCCTGTTGCAGTCTATTCCGCCAAGTGTAAATTTATAGGTTTGGTTTTGTGTGTTTTTCTTCTTTCTTAGCACCACTTATTCCTCTAATTAATAGTGTCAAGCATGTGAGATTGCTCATAAATCTGAAAAAAGGCCTATTGAATTTAATAGCAAGACTTGCATTGTCTTTAACGAAATTTGGTGAGAAAGGGTTTTTCCCATCTCTTTGTTTTTTCTTCCCCCCCCTTTCCTGGAGGCAGAAAAGTTTTGAGTTTTTCTGAGGAAACTGAGGAATTCTAGCATTCCTGGGCATGAGAGGAGAATACTGATTAGAATCAGGCAGAGAGCAAGCAGGTGCTGAGCATGTTCATTGCTTAACCCCCTGCCCTGCTCCTGCATCCCTGCCTGACCTGGCGCTCAGACCCTGCAAATAGCAGCAAGTTGCCAGATGTTGGAGATGTTTTCAGTGGGGTGATTATTCACCAGGTCTCGTCTAAAACCAGGGAGTTCCTACAATGGCTGTATTTCATGTTTAAAGCTGGGCTGGGTAAGTCACTGGAGACAGTGTTGAGGAAAAAGACTGTATTTCTGGGAACGAGAGCTGGATATTCTGTTGCTGGCTGCTCTGTGGCATCCCTTTGCAAAAAGTAATGCAAAAAACTAACAAGCTGAGTAGATTGCCTGAGGAGGAGAAAGTTGTCTTTTTTTTTTTTTTGGAATGAACAGAAAAAGATTTTATGGTTTAGAAAGAGTGCACCCTAAAGAGAGGTGTGTTTAAAAGTTAAGACTCGAAAGCTTTTGTCTGGAGAATAATAAGCTTGGAGTAAAGAGAGGCACAATGGAAGTCTTTTCTTCCAGTTATGTATGGACGAGCATCAGTCAGCCAAGGAAGAACTTCAAAGGCCAATGTGAAAACTTGCTAGGCTCTTTCTTTCCTGACAGGTTCTTCTTGAGGTAAGATGGGAAGAGCTGTTTGTGCTGGGAACTGGAGCTCGTCTCCTGTGGCAGGGGAGGAAATAAATCGTGTGCAAACTGAGGTACCCAGTCTCAGCTATCTTTGTCTCCAGTAGATTTGCCTTTTTGGAAGTTACTAAACCATCCCATTTCATGAGTCTTTTATTGCTTATTCATAAAGAGGTCTCAAATTCCACTTCTGCCTTGCTGGAAAGGCACCGTGCCAGATGGAGGGGGAAGATGATCCATTTCTCTGCCTCAAAAAAAATACTCATTATTCACATGCTGTAATTTACCTTTAAGGTGGAAAAACAGCCCCAATGTGTTTTAATAGAGGTGGTCCAAGGGTATAACTGCTGTGCATTAAAACAGCATCTGAACTTCATGTCTGCAGATATGTATGGAGTGTGTCAGGCTAGTGAAGGAGATCTTTTTCTCATATAGGAAAGAGAAACTCCAAATAACATCCAGAGAAATCTCTTCAACTTGACCTTATATAATAATTTCATTTTATAAATTTTAAAATATTTTCTTTCTCTTAGAAATTTATTTATGTTAAATGCTGCAATCTAGAGTAATTTATCCCATTTTAAAATGGGTTTAAGGAGCAGTTTTAGTGTTACCTGTGAGGCTGTGCTCTGGAGGCATTACTTTAGAGGACTGTGTGTGTCACATCAGCCTTTGTTAAAGGCAGAGACACAACAGAGAAGCCAGAGGATGTCTGATGGAGAAAGCAGCTCTTTGGAGTTCCCAGGAGCACAAAGCAGAGCAGGCTGTGCTGCAAGCCCAAACAGGGCTGATGCTCCTGCTGATGCACACAGGGCTATTCCCTTTCTGCGGGGTTGGGTAGGAAAGGCCAGGCCCCTTTTGCTACAAAAAGAACCCTGCAGCATCTTGTCTCTAATATTTGAGAAATGCTTGCACAGGTGAGTGGGTGACCCCTCTGCCAGCCCGTGGCCATGAGCAGTGTGTGAGCATCACTGGGTGCCACCTGTGCTGCCACAGAGCTGGGGCCAAGCACTGCTGTGGGAGCAGAGTGCTGGGTGTCCCTTCTCAGGAAGTTTGTAGCAGTTTTTCTGAGGTTCAGGGAAGGGCCACGTAACACTCTCAAGGTGTTTGTGGTGCAAGCCTGGATTTGGAGTTCACTGCTGCAAAGACGAGGCTGTGGGGTTTTTGTGTGCTTTCTCTGTGTTCCTACCCTGATCATCCAGCTCTGCCAGACTTAACATTTGAGTCCCTTTCCATGACAGCCCTCATTCATGGAGCTATGCATGAGGCAGGGAAGAAGAACCAGTAATTATGAACAAGCTGGCAATACTGTGTTCCAGTAACTGTTTCATGGTGTGTTTGAGTTGATGGCTGCAGGAATGGAAAATAAGTCTTGGGGATGATGTGGAAGATCTCTGCATGCTCTGTCTCTTGGCTCAAGCCTGCTGCATGTGCTCAGGCATCCTTGGCTTCAGGCAGGATGTTTGGAGGAAATGGGGTTTCTCTGAGGGTTAGGTTCAAAGTAAATTATTTGCCCACAGCAGCAGCAATTGTGATATTTGCTAAGAGTGCATTACATGATTTATCTAGACAGAGTCTATGGGCTACTTTGAAGCCATCAGTGGAAGGTGACAGAAAAGCCAGGTTTGTGTTGGCTGGCTTAAATTTTCTGTGTAAGTGCACATATATTGAGGAAAAATTTTTTAAGTGAAAAAAAGAGTTCCCACTGCATTAATGATTTCAGGTGAGTTCAGCTTCACTGCTGAGAAAATTTCATTTAGTGAAGCAACGGGGTGTTTCACACAACAAAGATGTGCAGTTGTGGAAAATAGTCATTTGAAACAATGGTACTTTATAATAAATTCCAAATGTGCAATCCTGCAACTGATTTTTTGTTTTTTTTTTGCTTTCAGCATAACCCAATGACATTTAACTCCCTGAAAATCAGGTCTGTGGACATTCACTTACAGTGAATTTATCTTTCATCTCAGGAAAAGAGTGAAAGAATAAATAGGATTTAGAGCTGAGAATAGGACAATAGACTTGAATTTGGTAGAGAGTTGTCAGCAGAATTTTAGTTTTTCAAAAGTAAGGGAAAGAGGAGCATTTTGGATTTGTGTTGTGGGCTGACAGTCTTAGACAATTAGTGGAAATCAGGTAATAGTCCTTGGTTTTGCATCAGCTGTACAGAGCTTAAAACATATTTGGGAAATGAAAGAATTTGGCTCCTGCTTTCCTGGAACACTTTTAGACTCTTTCCATGTGAATGGAACACTTTTGACCACGATAATGTCTCTGTATTCTTATCTCCAAAGTGCTTGTTTTTGTAAAATAATAAATGTCCTTTGACTTCCCTGCTGGAAAAGTTCTAGATAAATTCAGGGTGTTATTTTTACCCTGTTCCTTCTCAAAATTTAAAGTCGTCTCTCTTTGTTAGAGATTGAGATGGGGAAAGTTAAGGACGAGGACAGATTCTTATTTTGCTGCCACTTTTCATCAGCTGTTCACCAGTCATGGAGTGCCACAGGCACTTGTGGAATGAGTCTTTACAGGTATCAAAATAGAATACAAACTTGAAAATTTGTCTGACGAGTTTCTGTTACAAAAATATTCAGGAGACTTAATTAATTAATCTGTCTCTGCCCTTGATTGGATAGGGAGGAGAGATGGGTAAAGAGCTCAGCATCCATTTCAATACACATAGATTCAGCCATTA
Organism: Nicator chloris; assembly: GCA_013400495.1. Lineage (NCBI taxonomy): Eukaryota > Metazoa > Chordata > Aves > Passeriformes > Pycnonotidae > Nicator > Nicator chloris. Next base: position 100,609 of record WAAE01016081.1, read on the forward strand.
TCTCCCTTTTCCTGTATGTTTCTGTAGTTGCTGTGTATCCCTGATCCAGATTTAAGTAAAAACCCAAATTTTCATCTTTTGTTTACTTGGATAGGTTACAAAGAGTAAACCAACTATTTATTATTACTATAACTATTAAACAGAGCTGTTGTCTTAATGAGTCTTGTGGAACAAGCAATAATGGACTTATAAATTTTTATACAAATTAAAGGACTTACAAATTTGTATTTTCAGGTAGATTTTCCAATAAATTCTCAGGAAATAGTGCTACAGTATAGAGTATGTTTTTAGGTCAGATCCTGGACCTGGCATCAAATCAGAGTGCTTCCTTTGTTGAAGTGCCTTGATTTCCAGGAGAGCGATCTCAACCTGGGTAATGGATCATTTTGTAGTTTGAATAACTGAGGACTCTTTCCTGAGCAAGGATATATAGGATTGACTGCCAGATATTGGATTATTTGTGTTGTCAGATCAAGTTATTTTTCTAATTTTTCTTTGAGGATAATAGTTGCTCTATAGAGAGTCTTGTTCTATTTAACAACATAAATTATGGAATCAACAATACCATATTTTGGGGCAAACTTGAAAGATTTCTGGTCCCTTTTAGTGCAGCTTCTGTAATAAGGTGGTAAAGCACACTCCAGTGTGATATGTGTGCCTGTTGATATCAGTCTCCTGAATGTGTTTTTAAGGAATATTGCAGATTTTGAGGAATGATGCTCATTAACTTTCACTTGTTCTATGTGTGTGTCACATTTCACACACATTCTGCAGATACACATAAACTGTGAAGCTGAGGCAGAGCTAGGTCTGACCAGGCACATTGTTTGTGCAGCCAGAAGAAATTCATGTACTTGGTACAAAAGATGAGTTTGTAACTATTTAAGCAAAGCTGTACCTCTTTTTATTAATAAAACAATGCATGGAGGATTTTATGCATATTAAGAAACATTTCTTTTACTGCTCAGGGGGTTTGTTGTCAGCACCCATTAAAGTCTCCCAATTAAAATAAAAATAAAACAAACAGAGCAACAAACAACCCCCTCCAACCCTTGAATTTCAAACAAGACCAATCCTACAAATATGCTCTGTGTGGTAGATAATTTAGTAAAGTAGGTTATATCCTCAAGACACTCTGCTGGCACCACTCCATGTGAACACTGCTAATATCCTTTGAGTTACTTTGTGCTATTGTCTTTCTAAATACTCTTTGGAGGTTGTGCTGCTCTGGAGATCTCAGAATTGTTTTTTCTGCTGGGAAGATATGAGTCCATTGAACATGAAACTGTCAAATCATGACAATTACAGCAACATTTTGTTCTAAAGAAAACAGAAGGAAGAATTCAGGCTACATAAAATCATCCTTTTCAACATTTGGCAGAACTAAATATTTTTGTTTGTCAATTTTAAAACTTTGTAATTTTTAGATTTTTTATTCTTAGACAATGAAGATCAAAGACCTGATTGTTATTCTGTTTTGAGACAAAATGAATGTATTTAAAAATAATTTCCCTCTGCAGTTTTCTACTGTTGAGACATATTCACGTTTCTGTTAACCAGAAGGAAAACAAATGCGGAGATACTCAAATTCTGTGGGGACAGATCTCACTCCACAAAGCGTCCTTCAGAGGGCTGACTGAGAAGAAATGTCAGAAACAATATTTTCTGGTTTCTTTGCCCCCCAAACCGCGCAGGCTCTGGTTTAGGCAGGTCGGCCAGCCCGTGGGATGTGCAGAAGCTGGCAGGATCTTGCAGGGTGGAGGAAAAAGCAGATTTTTGTGGTGGGGTTCCCTGCGGCGCTGCCGTGCACACGGAGAGCAGCCCGGGGCCGAAAGGAAGGAGCCGGAGCAGGAGCTCTGCCCTCCCCGGCCGGGACAGCCCCTGCCAGGAAACAAGAGGCTGTCACAGCAAACAGTGGGACTGCTCCTTTGCACCAGAGGAACAGATTTTCCCCACCCGTGCAGTGCTAGCACTGAGAAATTCGCTTTGCACTTAGCTTAGAAAGAAGCGATTTACGCAAGAACTGTAATGTTTTGGTTTTTTGTTTGTTTTGTAGAGTTTTATTAATTTAAAATCATAGGAGCTGTTGAGGGGAATAGCAGACAACTTAGCAGCAAAGCAGTTAATTGTAACTGTGCAGTGGTTTGAAATAGAGACATGAATATTAATTCTTTTAAAGCTGCTTGATGTACAAGCTGAGTTTGATTGGGGCTGCTTCTCTCTCCCTTTAGCATTCCCTCATTTTTTCATTCTTTTGTCCACTTGACACACAGCCTCTCTAAAGTGGCATGAAACTGAACAGAAACTGTTGGCATGATCCCTGAACAGTTTTTCCATGGAGTAAATTGCTCCCCCAATATATAGCCTGCCTTTTATTTAAAAGATTTGGCTGTGCTGTTTCAAACAGATGAAGAAATATCTGCTGGTGTGAAGCTGTGGGTGGAAAGATGCTCTGGTGCTGACAGTACTGAGCACCTCTGTGGCTTTTAGATGTTGGGGACAAAAACGTTGGTGGGGAAAAGGATGTGGAGTTTTCTTGCTTTTGGAAGATTTCTGGGGCTGCCAGAAGTTTTCGGTGAGGTTATATTCAGTGCCTTTGAAATTTAAATACAGGTTGAGAAAAGAGTTTTGTTTGTTAACTCAAGTTATGGGTGCTGTCAGTCTTCTGCAGGGGGGAAAAAAGAGGAAAGAAAGGTGTAACTTCAAGCACACACTGATTTGTTCTTATTACATAACAAAAGTCTATTTCTTTATCATGTTATCATTCAGTTAATAAAAATTAGCTACAATAACAGCATCAACTTAGAAACCCCTCAAAGTCCAGGGGATTTTCTTTCACAATGAACATGAATACTGTTCAGAAATACAAACAGTCAAAGGATAACTTTAGGTCTGAAAGAGAAACCTGGCAAGGGTAATTGAATAAGCCTGGATCTCCTGAATATGTCATGGTGAGTGCAGTCAACATGTCATAATTAGGTTTATTGAGGGCCATTCCAACAATCTGCTTCTATTCTTCCTGCCTTATTGTCCACAGCTAGGCAAATAGCCAGGGGACAAAAGGAATCAAGTGCTGACAAAACATGAAAGAGGAAAAAGATTTAGCTGCTTTTATCAAAGAAACTGAGAAGGACTTTGTGTAAATAAAGTAAGTAACTGGCCATCCTGCATTTAGGCAATGCCGTTTTCATTAGAATTAATTCTTGACATATTGGAAGGGTTCCAAGGGAAGGATTTCTACTTCTGACAAGTTTAATTTGTAAATTAAAAACAGTTGGTTAAACATGAGCTGCCATCAACAAAACTTAACTAAAGCCATACATGGTCAAGTCCTAAGCAGGTGAAAAAGAGAATTACTTTGAAAACAAAGTATTCCCCAAAATTATGCAAATTCTTATTACTTTATAACAAATGTTTTCTATTGAGACCTTCAGCAGATTGCTGTTTGGAAATCTTCTTTGGATCCTGTTTATTTTGCCATTTAAATCCCTTTAGCCTGCACAGTACTTTCTGCTTGCTCTTTATGGTGGATAAGAAAAAGTGACCTCAAGGTTTTGGGATCTGCTGAGGTGTAATAGTAGAAAAAAAGTAGGGCTTTTATGTAAAGTGCCTGTGCGTTGGGTAGTAAGTGGAGAAGAGCTTTTCAGGTGAGTTTCTCCTGCCTCTCCTTTAACTCTTCAAGTGATGGTGATTCAAATGATGGTTTTGTTGGGCACAGGGACAAATGAAGTATTCTCTAGATTCACACGTGGTGGTTTGATTAAGACCCTCTCAGCACTGTCATCCTTGCCTGGGACCTGCTCCTGGAGAATCCTCCCCTTGCTGAAGTCAGTGTGAGCTTCTTGCTGCCTTAATGGGAGTAGGATTGGTTCCTCTGAGCTAAGCACAGGACAGATTATATCAGAGCATGTGCTTTGGGCCCATACCAGTGGTCTTTTAAGATTAAAGAATTAACATATGGTCACACTTTCATTCTCTTGTGAAGCTTTTAATTTTCCTTTAAGAAAATTAGGTTGTGTTGTATGTGTGAAAATTAGACACCCCTGTTCTGTAACTGTCTGAAATGTTTGTTTTCTGAAAAGTTTGTCACCGAACATTTCCAGACCAAAAACCTCCAAACCCTTTTGTTAATTTAGTCTTAAGGTTAAGCAGCTGTAGTATGAAACTTGCAGGGGGGGAAAATAAAATTAAACACACATAAATCCCTTTCTTAAGAACTTTAGAATGTCTTGAAATTAAATAGAAAGGCTGAAATATATGAAATAAAAATTCAGTACAGAAAACTTCATAAAATGTGTCCAAAAACTTTTAGTGCTGCCTAGGATGCTGTGCAGTTAGAACTAGCAGATTTTGGAGAGGAGCTGGGATGCTGACAGCACAGCTCAGTTTATCTGGGTGCTTTCCCATAGGTTGGAGTTCTGCTGGAATTTCAAACTTGTCTTTGAGTTTATATATTTCCTAAGATTCAATTTGATTTTCTGTTTCAGTGATATTTTAAGATTTTTTTTTTTTCCTTAAAAACAAAACCAAGCCACACTTGATTTCATTGGTCTTCTGTCCAGAAACATCCTGGGCTCTTAAAGACAACCTAAAAGTTTTGATAAAATGTCTGGCAGCAGGTTGGGTTTGGGTAGGAGATGAAGGAGGATGTGCCCATCTGCATCAGGCTCTGCATAAACCCCAGGAATGGTGACACTGTTGGTAGCAAAGAGCAGGTTGTCTGACTTTTGGGACTGGGTTTCCACCCACAGGACATAGATGGTAGGGGAATACTGTTCTTCAGAGTTTAAATTGCCTACTTTCAGTCAATTCCCTGAAGATAAGGTTAGATGGTGGTTATTAAGCTCTAAAGTATTTTGGTTTATTTTTTTTCAGTTTATATATTTAATTTCTCCCATCCCCTCCATTTTCTTTTTGGTTTAGTAACAGTGGTAAACCCACTGCCAACATTAACAACAACTTTGTATAGGATTTACTGCTAAAGTTGCAGATAAGAAAAAAAGCTGGATCATCAGACTTTCAAGTGTGGTGGTGAAGCTATTTAAATGAAAACCGAAATCAGAAATAATATTAAAAATGACAAAAAGCAGAGAATAGCTGAATCCAGTTATCACAAAATGGGCTTGTGGTGTTTGTCACAAAATTTTCAGGGAAATATTGTCCAGGATCACTCATGCCCCAGGCAGTGCTGGAAGGACAGCTAATTGTAGGGGAGCAGGGCTGGTTGTGTGCATGCCCCTGTCCAGCATGAAGTGGTTTGTCTCTATGAATGGCTCTGTTCTGCTTTGTATCAGCAAAGAACTGGTGTAATACAAAACACTGAGAAATCCATTTGCTTATGTTTCAAATTTCATGGTGGTTCTTGATAATTCAATAATGATAATGACAATAATAAATGGTCCCTTTGGTTCACAAAACATAGCGATTTATCTGTTTTTATGGTAGTCAATATGTAAGATGGCTTGAATAATATTTTTCTGGTTTCCCCGGCATTAGGCTATTCTAGAATCATTATTATTGTAACACTGTGTATGTTTTATGTACTGATAGAGGCTGGAGTGACAGATTGGACAAAATACAGAATAAATTTAAAAGGGAAATCCATTTTTTCCACCATTTTAGTCTTTAGGGGGGTTTTAATGTATAAGGGTAAAGCAATTTACTAAAATTTGAAAGATGGAAAGCATCTAAGCTATTTGTTTTATTTTATTGGGTAGATTCTTAACATGTTCCAAATGGAAAGTTTAGGTATCCTTGCTGGAGATTTGTGCTATAGCTTTGCATGGGTAATTTGTTCATTATAGTCAGGAATTATTGACACACATTGCTGTATTTCTAGGCTGTGTATTATGAATAAGAGCAGTTTGTATCAAAGATCTCTACAGGCTGCAGAGCCCACTGTACTGCCAGTCAAGAGAGGACAGTCCGTGTGTTTGGTGCTTGTTTCAATAATGTAACAATTGTGGCAATTGGTGTGTGTAGGTTTGACTTGTTGGTTGTGACCCGCTGGGGGTCAGAACGCCAGTCCCAGCTCCTGTAATGACACCCTAGTGTCTGTCATGGGTGAGACCCCTCATCCCTCCTGCTGCTGAGGCTGTGCCAGCCTGGGGAGCCCCTGCTGTCTGGGTCTGAGCCTCACCTTTGCCTTGGGAAGCAAACAAAGCTGGTGGCACCTGGCTGGGCCTGCTGCTCTGGCCTTCTGCGAGGCTGTGGCATGGAGGAGGCTGCTGAGTGCGTGGTTCAGTGCCGGGAGCTGCCTGAGCAGCCCCTCAGCCCTTGGGAACAACTCCTGCATCTCCAGCCCTGCACTCGTGCTGTGTCAGGCTGCTGCTCAGCTGGCTGTCCCCAGTGTACCCACAGCCCTGCTCTGAAGTGCACTGCATCTGGGAAGCATTGCTGTTCTAGAGTGGAGGTGGCATAGAAATAACTCTTTCTAAATGTACTGTGACGCAGCTCCGCTTCCAATGCCCTTCCTGTGGCTGTGGGCTCTAGAAGAGGAATTCCAGTGGGGCAGGATATTTGATGTCAACAGCTAATAGTGTAATCTAGCCTAATGTACAGAGTTGTCTGTGAATATATGAAGAAGAGTGAAATTAATAATGTGGAGTATGGAAAATATAGGGAAAATAAATTTGCTAACGTTTTTTGGAAAATGTGTTGGAAAATAGAGCACTTCTGAAATAGAAGAGCATCAGGTGTTAGAGAAGTGTTGTAGCAGTGGTATTTGACATTAAATGACATAAATCTCAGAGTTTTGAGGGTCTTGACCAGCATTAAAGCAAGACTGCAAATGAGGGTAGCTCAAAAAAGCCCATCCAAATTTCAGTAGTACTGTTAATTTAATGTGTACAGTTGAGCAGTTTTCTAGCAAGCTGTTCAACATATGGTTTTGTATTCTGAAAAAAAAAAAGCCATTTAACCATGCTGGTGCTGACACTGAAACCTCCAAGTCTCTTCTGACCCTCTTCTGCAGCTGAGACCTTTTCTTCTGTTGTGTGTTTTTCATTACTGTGCTGCTTCTCTCCACTTCACAAATGCAAGATGCTTTTCCAGAGTTTGTCACTACTGAGTTTTCAGCTGGAGGTTTAAAGTCAAAGTTCTTCAAGTTGTGGTGAGTAATAAAGATTCTGATCCAGGATTGAGATGATGAAGACTCTTGCTAAGCAAAGCAGGGGTAGAACAGCGGTGAAAGAGTAAAAAAAAAATAAATCCCAGGAAGTGTTGGTGAGGGAAAGTCTTGTGACAGGTTGCACACAGAATTAGGCTTGAGTGGATGCAATATTAATGAGAAACCCTTTTTGAAGAAGTGGGGCTAAAAACGTGGTCTGTGTTTTTCCAGGTTGTTTGTACTCCTACAGCCTTGTTAGTTATGGGAGATACCAGCACAATTCCTGGTGTGAATGCACTCATAAGTCACTTTTACACTCTTATGAGTATAGCTAATCCTCTTTCATGGGGGAGTAATTCTTCTGCAAGGAAACAACCTTGTGTTTGTTAAGTAAATTATTTCTGTGTAAAGAGAAGTCTGAGTCTATAAATAATAAGTGAGAATTTATAAAGAGGACACCTGGGAACTTCTTGTTTCTGTGTACTTGAATTGTGGCTGTAATTATATTACATTATATTTTATGTTGAAGCTCCTCATTTCAATTTTATATTCTTGCTATTTTAAAGAGAAAATATAAGTTTTCATAGGCAGAATTAAGAAGTTCAATAAGTTTTCCTAGTGAAGCTTCTTAAGTCTCAAATAATCAAAACTAGCAAGTCAACCTAACAATATCCCCAAGTATTGTAATTTAAAACAAAATATTAGAGACCTTTAGGCAATTAACAAAGTTGAACACCCACACATTTTAACACAGTACTGAATTCATTAGGAAAATGTAAATCAATAATAATTTGAGTAAAGGGTTTTGTGTTTTTGTTTTTTTTTTCCCCTAGGCACTAAAATGCAAACTACTCAACGTGCTTTGTCTCAGAAAAAAATAAGAAAAGTTAACTTGCTGATTCCTTTTCTTTATAACCCTGGAAAGAACCGTATTAAAACTATTTGTTTCTTTGGTCTGAGTCTAAGGGTGAGAGTTTAAATCCCAAAGAGTTTTTTGCGGCGGGTAAGGGGTTGAGCTGGACCCTAGCATTTTGTGAAAGGTTAAGGCCTTATGAACACAATGGGATGTTGCTGCTTTTTTAACACATCTAGCCATATTAACATATTTTCTGTTGTGGGGATGTTTGCGTTGTTTTTCTATTTGTTTACTCTTGTTTGTTTGAACTAATCACCACTTAAGTAAAAGCCTCTCTGCCTGCCCTGCCTCCTCTTCACCCAGCATTTAGCCATGGTGACCAGTCAGGCATAAAAACGTGCTTATCTGCAAATGAATGGCAGCTCTTTGCTTCATTAAAGCCTCTTTCTCTTCTGGCACTCGCATTGTGACCCTTTGATATTAATTCAAAGGGCAATTAAAGAATGCGGCCCATCTTTGAAGTAGAGCATTCAGGGCAAGGAATGGGATGAACCTGGGACTCTGATGGACTGTGCACATTCAACAGGCCTTTTCAAGGCAGTTTGAAGTGACTCAAAGAAAATGGGCAGGAGAAGGTCAAAGAGAAAAAAGGGGCTAAAGAAACAGTCTGTATTTGTTCGAAGTATTAGCCAAGCAAACTGCAAATAGCAACAAAATGAAACAGTTAATAGAGCAGCCAGACAGAGGCATGTCAATCACTTAACTTGAACAGCATTGGGCTAACCAAGGCTTCAGTCCACTGTGTTATCTAATTATCTTGGGAAAGCCAGTAGCTGGAAGTAATAGTATTGTATTTCTTTCTGCTTACTGCTCAGAAAAGGTGATAAATACTCACAGCTTCATAATTATTCAACATATATACATAAAGAGTGGTGGGTTGGTGGAGTGTAGGCAAGCTGCTAGTAGAAAACCAACAAAAAACCCTTCTCGATTAACCTGAGATGCAGAATGCGAGCATTAGCATGTTTAAAAATCGTCTAAGGGTTTGCTTATGGAGTGAGCTAAGACACACATGGTTTCCTCTGGAACAAACCTTAAAGACAAACACATTTACAAGCCTTGGAGCGCTGTTTTCGATCTTTTCCTCCAAATATAGTTTTGAACCACATATAATGTTAAGGGTCAGACTTTAAACCACAATAAACAATGAGATTAAGAGCCAAGACTGCAACTCTCCTCACTTAGCATATGCTGTTGTACCTAAGCGATGTAGCACACATGGTATGAGATTCCTGCCTTATTTTGCCCTAACAGGGTAAATTAAGGACAAAGTTTCACATTTGCCTCACAATTTTTTTTTATTGTTGGTTAAGTTATCCCCGTGGGGCTTGATTTTCCACTGGCCCAAATTTGCACATGAACAACAAATAGATGATTTTATTTGCCCAAATGGATGTGTCCATAAACAGGCATATTTTAAAGTCCTGGCATAAGAAAAGATTCCTGAACTTATCTTCATAGTTGCCTTAAATTGTCAAATTATTGAAACAAGGAAATAATAATGGATTTGCAATGTGAGAAAAGTGTTCTGGCCTTGATCCAGATGATGCAGAAGATTGTAAAATAAGACACGAGCCGAAGAGTGTGGCAAGAACCATCTAGAAATATGCGAAGCTTTGCAACATTACTGAGTTACTTGCATCTTGGAGTTATATATTTTTTTGCTTGGCTTTTTCTTTTTGGTCTTGATATTTTTTTTCTTTCTTTTTTCTTTTTTGGTCTGTTTTTAATGTGAATGGATTTTAATTGTAAAGAGTGGCTGTTGCTCTCTACTGGTTAAATCTGCAGCACAGGTTTGCATCAGCTTGCGGGTGCTGCTGCGACCACCTTTGTGTAAATGTAACTTCAGTCTCCAGCATGATCCTGTTTGGTGGGATCCCTCTTGTGTTAATCAGCCCTAAGCTGTGTGGCAAGACTGGGTGGTACACTTGGTTTAACATGGCAAAGAATTTCTAGCCAAAAATGCTCTACACACATGAAATGGACAATATACAATATGACTTAACGCATGTTAAAAAAATACTCCATCAACAGCTGGTAATGGTTTACTGTGGAGGAGAAGGAAGAAATAATTTTTTGTTGCTGTTGTTGAGAAAACAAAAGCATTGGCACAGTCAAAAAAAATCACTTTTGTTGAGATCTTGCATGCTAAATTTTAACCAGAGGGACTATTTTTTTTTCCTGGCTACACTGCATCCTCCTTTGAACTTCAGTCTAACAAATAATCTAAAAGGCTATTCAGTGTGGTTGTGCTTGTATGAAGGGTTCGGCCATCATACAAGAAGAAATATCATATTTTCTTTTATAGTGGCCACTGTATTTTCTTTTTTAGGAGCAGAAAAAAGAGGAATTCTTGTATATCTTAGGCATAGTGCTGTTTTGAAGTTACATAGTAATAGAAAAAATGGCACTGCGTGAACACTTCACTGTCTAAGAATTCCAGCTGGAATAACTGTACAGAACCAATGACCTTTGTTTTGTATGAGTCCCTCCCAAAGTCCATAGGGTTTTATCTGTAGTCTGTTGGAGTCAAAGCCATAAATTAAATTAGTTTGGTTTTAAAAGGTTTTCCTCTTATAGTAGGGATGAGGCTTTATAAGGATCCCTCTGAATACATCAAGACTGACAAAGTGTCATTTCATCAGCTGAAAATAGAGAGGATTTCAACAAGGAGCATAGAGCCTTAGCTGGTGCAAGCTGCCTTGCCTATATCTCCAGCTGGACCTGGACCAGGATCTGTGGCAGTGGCAGTTCTGTTTGGTGTAGTTGGGTACCTGGGCTGTTTTCATCATCTCCTTTGATTTTAAGCTGTTTCCAATATTATCTAAACTCCTTTCTTCTGCTGCAAATGGAAAGTGCACTGTTCTCACTCCCCGGGGCAGCTGTACTTGCCTGGAGCAAGGAAGGTCAGTGCTTGTCCCAGAGGGGTGGTTCCTTCTCCTGCTGGATAGCATGCCAGTTTAATAGGGTCTGCCAAGGTAAAATTGGGAGAGTAGGACTGCAAAAGGAAGCAATAGTCTTCATGTCATGACCACAGCAAAAGAAGGATGGCTGAATGGAGTCAGCTGAGCTGACAAAAGAAAAGAGAAAGCACTGAAGTCCCCTGATGTGTGTTATCTGTTATCTGAACATGCAGCAAACTACTTAGGGTTTGAACACACTGTTCTGTGCAAATTTGGAGAGTTGGGATATCTGCCCAAATCTCATTTGCATGAGTTTTGGGGAGCTTTTTTTCCTCCTTAGATTTTGGTTTCAAACTAAGCAAGGCCTGGCTGCAACATGCATTGGTGGGACAAGTGCTGCAGCCAGGGCCTTACTTGGAACAGTTTATTTTTCTTTGTTGCAGTTGTCTCTACTCATGGTTTTGTCCTACAGAATCTGTCTAATTGCTCCAAGGGAGCCATCAAGTCCCAAACCCTGAAAAGGTTACTCCAAACCCCACTTTGTTTGAGGTATGTTCTCTTTTTGGAAAGAGGAAAGAGCATTTTAGGTCTTGTCAGACATGCATAAGGATTTAATAAAAACCCCGATCTTTGATTGTTGCTGCTTGCCTGGTAGAGTTCCCTAGATGTGGTGTGTGTGACTGAGTCCCCTCTGTCCATGAGATGGGCGTGCTTTGAGGCTGAACAATGCCCTGGCCCACTCCTGGTGGCCAGCCAGGGGACCTGAGGTGTGGGGTGGGTGCTTGGGATGCACCCCTCAGTGGGTAGTGGGATGGACGTTTGAAGGCACAAAATTGCTTGTTCTGGCTATTGCCCCACCTAACTGAACCGAAGGCTAGTTTAGCTGTGTGGCAAGAGGTAGGACCTGAGCATCTTTTCTGTGAAACGGGCACCTGGTTTTCCTTGTTGGTGCAAGTGCCTGATGTGTCCATCATCTTTGATTTCTTCAGTGAGTGTAGGTTTGTGCTACGTGGATTTAGCTTTATAAATACAAAACTTAATTTTAAGCTGCTTTTCTCTCAGAGTTTTTGGGAAATATTTTTGCCTAGCAAGAAGGCAGAGCCAGCTCTTAGACTATAACATCATAATTGCTGAGGCTATACTGCATTTTCTGAACAAAAATACTGGGTGTTCTCTTTGCTTTGCTAAAACCCCTCATTTGCTGTGTCCCAGTGCTTCTCCTTGAGACTGGAGGCCTTTTATTTGCTGGTGTTTCTTCCCAGACGCTGATTGCTGTAGTGCTGTGTGTGCAATGTACACTCGATACATCATCTAAGCACTGGAAAGCGTTCATTCCCTTTGTGCAGGCTCTCAGGCCTGATGTAAAACAGGCAGAAGTGCAGCAACTCCTGCCATAATGTAACACGATTCCAGGAATTAGGAATTTCCAACTCTGAGTGTACCAGGAAGCGGCAGCACGCCCTGTGCCGGCAGGGATGGGCTGGCCGTGGGCTCCTCACCCTCTCCTTTAGTGCATAGTGTGTGTGGATGGCTGCTAGAACAGACGGTGCAGAGGGAAGCAATAGATGTCAATATAAATGTATCTGTTTGTTGTTTTTTTTTTACTGTAGACTCTGAAACTTCTTCCAAGAATTAAGTCTAAAAACACCAAGTGTTAGCTAGAAAGCGGTTCTGAGCGCCTCAGCCGAAAGGCTGGATCCTGCTGACGTGGGAATCAATGGAAGTTTTGCCTTTGGCTTTTATGGCTGTGCGACTGCGTCTGAAAAATGCCGTAAAGTGATCCGAAAAAAGTTGTGAAGCTGCAGAAATACACAGACAAATCTGAAAAGCACGAAAGGAGGCTTTTTAGAATATATTATCATTCATGGGGAGTTTTTTTTGTAACAAAGCGCTTGAGTGTTACTGAGAGTTTTACAAAGCTTGGAAACAAAAGATTAAACTCTAAAGGAGTATCTTTAGGTTTGTTTTTTTTTAATCTGGAAACCCACTAAATGAAAAAAAATCAGTTGTGCTCAAATTCAAATGACAACAAGATAAAAAGAGGTGAGAAATGCTTAATAAAACATGTCTAAAATTAATTATTACTAGAAAATAAGTTTTTTCCACTTGCAAACAATTGACAGGGTTTAGGAATCAAGTCTGGGGTCAAAGGGTCTTGATGGCCAAGTCAAAGGGCACCCAGAGATGTATATTAATGCATGTCAGCTTCTAGATCCTAGAGTGAAGCAGTAGTTCATAAAAGAAACAAGGCATCTTAAGAAGAAGTGTTATTAGGAAACATCAGGTCAAAGTTTATCTTTGGGTCAGTGTGTATGGGAGGGTCATCCATTCATGCTCCTAACATGGGCGTTATCCTTAAAGCTCCCTTGGCTCAAGATGCAAAGGGAAAACAGAAAACTGAAGTTTTAACTGTGAAAACGTGGTGATTTATCAGAACACTTTGCAAGACTAAGACTTAAATTGAGCCTCCTTAATGGAGCAAAGGAAAATATGAATTTTATTTCAGTTACTCTTGGTAGTGTTTTTTGTTCAATTCCTTTTTAAATCCAAAGATAAAACTTATTTTTGTATGGACATGCAGGATTCTCAGCAATGTCTTTGCACTCTTGCCTGAGTCAGAGTTGATGCTATAGGGGACAGACGTGTCTTTCTTTTGAAAGGACCAGTATAGCCAATGTCAAACCCTTTGATGTGGAGGTATTGTAAATCTTTCCACGTGATCCTTCCTGGAAGCCATGGATTTCCTAAGAAGCGCGTTGACCAGTTCATCCCATTTACAACGCTACTTCTGCAGCTCTGCTTTCTCCTCTTCCCACCGCCTTGGGTGTGGGAACCCTGGCGCCCAGGGCAGCCGTGGCCGGGGGCACTCCGCCACTCAGACCTGGAGGAATGCTCCTGCTGTGCCGGAGCACACAAAGGCTGCCTACTTGCTTTGACAAGCCCATGCTGCAGAAAATCCTTGCAATCTTTTGTGCTTCGTGGTGTTGACTTATTTTAGTTCCACGCTAAGATGCTCCCCATTGAAACAAGCCAAAAAAAGAAGAAAAAATGGAATACGGTTCTTTTAAAAAGTGTTATTCTGATGCCTTTAGGAGGCACTTTGCCTGACTTTCTAAAGAGATGTGTTTGAACGGTGCAACTTTGCTTATGCTTTGGAGGGGAAGACAAGGGCATAGTTGTAGGAATAATAAATATGACTGTTCACTAAAGCCCATTATGTTTGCATTGAATGGCGATTAAAATATAACGTGCAATGATAACTGAGTATTTCTGGGAACCAGTGTGACAAGAGGTGACAGCAAAGAGATTATCAGTTGGACTTTTACTTAGTGTATAGTGTGAATATTGTAGACCTGAATTGTGCATTTAGTACGTATGTTATGCACTGGAAAGTCCTGAGCTCCAGAGATATCAGCATAATGGAAAGCCTTGGCATGCTCGGGAAAACAGTTGTGTTTGCTGCTCTTCGGTGCAGTTATAACAGATGAGTTCCAGCCTCCTAATTAAGTTTTTCAGTAAATCTTTCTGAATTTTGTGTTGGTAAAATATATGAGGAAAGTCTTATATATAAGAAAAAGGCTTGAGCTGTAAGAATCAAACTCTGATGTTTTTTAGACAAAATGCTTTTCCTGTTGGACCTTGGCGGTTGGATGAAACTGACTTTTTTCGGGAGCACATCATATTTGCTAGCAGAAGTTTCCTGACTCCAGATGGAATTCGTGGTTGGGAGTAGGGGATAAAGTGCCTGTCCTGTTAGCTGTGAGGAGGGCGTCTCGCTGCATTAGGAAGGAAATGTGTTTCCCTGGCACTGAGGTAAAAGCTGTAACCAGACCTCTCTAGGTCCTCTGTGTTCCTCCATCTGTGTAGCTGCCTTCTGTTGGGTGTCTGGAGTGTGGGAGAGTCAAACTCAAATGCTTGGGGCTTATTTTGGGGTGTGTGTTGGGTTTTTGTTTGGTTGGGTTTTGATCTGTCTTCTTTCTAGCACTCATTGGACCTTCTGAGGAGGGGAAATAGAGAAGGAGATACTGGTCTCGTAGACTGTTTTGTTGGTCTCCACTCTAAAGCATCCTGAGTGAGTGCCATGACCACATGCCTCTCCCTCTAGCAGGCAAATGATTCCTTCTCTCTTTTCATAAAAGACTTTAACTAGATTTTGGGGTTTTTGTCACTAGCAGAAAATTGGGAAGGCAGGGGAGAAAGCTTGGAAGGAGAAATGTGAAATGAAGAGATGGGCAAATATTCCTTCTCACTAAGTTGCAACCGTGGTCTGAAAGCATGAAATGACATCAATTGGAAACATACCCAAACGGCAGAGCAGCTGAACCTTTGCTACTATAATCTGTCATGGCTCCACAGAAGTTAATTTGAAAGTCTGTCTGTTCCTAAATAGGTGCAAAGGCCTTCCAGTGAATTGTGTGTTACCATAGGAAATCATATTAAAGGGAACGGCGTTTTGAGAGTCTGTAAGTTGTCACTTTTGTAGCTGCATTGAGTTAGATATAAGCTCTCAGGAAATTTGTAAGGTTGACTTTAACTTTGAGATACTGTGAGTTTCAGTACTGCTAAACTGAGAGTTGAAACTCCGTAAAATGTTTTGTGCTAGAGCCTAGTCCTGACAGTTCTGCTAAAAAATGAGCTGCATCATGGGAACAGACTCCTGAAATCATGTTGTATGTGCGGTGCGAAATTCAGAAAGCCAAAAGTTTGTTCACTGTCTCCGTGAACTCCAAGGCTAAAGAGGACTGTGGGAATCTTGGTCCTTCAGTGGCTCAGCAGGATCAAATTTACTTCTAATTCTTTCTCCCTAATTCTGGTTGCAAAAATTAACCAAATAACTTGAGTTTATCAGACAAAATTAGGAGTTTATCATGTTCCCAGTGAAGCTCATGGCAGCATTAGTTCACTACAAGATGGTGCCCACTAAAATAATAAACAATTACTTTAAAAGAGGAAAACAACTGAATGCCAATTAAGACAAGCATCTGAATGACAATGTTCCATTTTTCCACTGTACTGAGAATGATCTGTGTCCAAGGCATTACTTTTGAAATTGTTTTGAATTCTGCCCTTTAATTTATTAAATGAATCCTTCTTAGGAACTTGATTGCTAATTCACTTTAATTTAGAAAAGCCCCACTGTCCTTGGATGTAGGCAGAGCCCTCAGGGGTCTATAAAGCTGTCAATAGGGCTGTTAATTTGGCTTTTCGTTTTTACTTATGGCTTAAAGCTTAATTGTGAGAGCTGGGAAGATGCCACGGTTTTGGTTTGCAGGGACTCAGTGTCTTACGGGTTTCAGATTCCATCAGAAGTCATAGGAACCCTCCTGCTTCTGGTGACATGCCAAGCTGGAAAAGCTGCAAAAACCTGGGGAGGACCAGGGGTTTGCTGAGACCGAGTCCCACCTGATTTTCATGCTGGAATCGCAGATGGACAAGAACCAAGTCACTCAGTCTAAATGTCCCTCAGCTTTGGGCGGGTCTGGATCCTGATCAGGATCTGAACTTTTTTGTGCCTTAGGCTTGTCTCTAATTGAATCCATGCAAAACCAGACATTTCACATGACTTTGATGCAAAACCATAAATAGGCCCATTTTTTATTTAAAACGAAGTCCAGGTTTCCTTAGAAAGATCACAAACCTCCTACTGAACCTTGATGGTCCCAGATTATAATGAAAATTGAAGTCTCCAATGCAATAACATTCCTGGAGGCAAAGGTGCTTGATTTTTGTCTTTCTAGTTAAATGTGTTACTGTTCAGGGGCAGGCAATGGTGTCCCACTTGCTGCAAGTTGGACAGAAGATGGTCTAGACCCTTCCTTACACATACCCTGGTTGTAATTAAGTTTCTTGGGTTAGATCTTGATTAAAAAAATCTTAGTGGCACTTCTAGTGGTTTTGCGTCTTATATAGAACAGTATAGGACTAATTCCAAGTGATATGGCATTAAAAATGCAAAACAAAGCATGGAAGCTTGGATGAGATTTTGTTTGGATTGAAGCACTTTTTGTAAACTTTTCCTGAGCAGTCAGATTGGAAAAAAAAAACCAACAATAAAAAACCCAAACAACTCTGGTTGTTTAAATGTTGCAAAACAATTTTTGAGTTGAAGGAGACTTTCAAAAAGTACAAGGATTTTGGCAATACAAATTCTGGTACCTGAACAGAACAGCATGACTGTAATTTAATTTTAATGACAGATGTAGGCTCTTTTAAGATTCCAATCTGAGCATCTACTGTGAAGTTACCCACTGCACATATTGGTTAATCCATTTATATGTGATCATAAATGTTAGAATCAAGTGAGTGTTCATCAGAACACAGCCTGGGTCAAAGCTTGTTTGTAAAATATTGTTTGGCAACTGCCCTTAGACTGTGATTTGGAAAGTCTGACTGGAGTGTCTGAATAGGTAATTGTCACTGAAAACATCAGAAATGTTTCCAGGCCATCTGTCACTCAGCCACTTGTTGTTATTTGTATTTCTATGGTAAACAGGAGCCCTGCTCATAGACTGCCACTTGGCTGGGAGCTGTACCAACACAGATCTTGGGATTTCTCTGTGAAAAGGACCTAATGATGTAAACACATGAAGGTGCACAGACATGTTTAGACTTTTAAGTAGAGATGGAGGCTATTGAGGTCTATAATGAGGAGTGGTTTCAGCTCACTGGTACCAAACTGCAGCAGATGTTGGCAAGCTGTCACAGTAGCAAAGCCCCTCTAGAATTCCTGTCTCATTTGATGTCCATTGAGACATCTAAAGTTCTAGGCTTCTGCTGTGAGTCCAAAGGCACAACATTTATGTGCTACCAGGCACAGAGGAACACTGATTACTTGGCCAACAGTAGACAAATGCAAAAAGTCCGCTACCCTCAGAGGGTAGCCCTCTCGCATTTTTTCTGTGGTTTGTGATCCCCGTGGGCAGGATTAAACCTGGGACCCTGGGTCTCCCTGTCCTGCTTGTCTAACAATAAAAAGGAAGCCTCTTAGAAAAGCTGCCAAGGGCTGGTTTCTCCGTTGATCTCGGTTTTCCTTCGCGGACACAGGAGGCTGGCTGGCAGAGTGCAGCTTTTATTCTTTTCTGTCTCTCTGCTGTTGTGCAGAGTTCACTCTGGCAGGCTCCCCCTGGACACATCTGGGGCACCTGTTGGGCTCTGTCTGGCTGGGTTGCTGGCCAAGTTTTGACTTCCTAACCTGTATTAACTACTTTGATGTGGCTCTCAGCAGGGCTTGACCCATAGCAGGGGGAGAATCACATCTCACAATCCATAGGGTAAGAATTGAAGAAAAAAAAATAGCATTTAAAAAATTTCAAATAGAAAGTGCATGGTTTTTGCTGAAATTCAGTTGGGTTTGAATGCTTGTTCTTTCTAAGCTTCCTAGAAAAGCCCAGCAAAATGTGTGCTGCTTGTTTGCATAGGCAGGGAAGGTGAGCTGTGTGTTAGTGGTTGCTGTTCTTCCAGGACTCATCATGGAGGTATTTCTCTTTCAGGCTGAATTTACAAGATGAGGTACTCAAACTTCCATTTTAGGATGTGTTATATGTGTTTTCATATGGTGGTAGGAAAATGCCAAGCACTCTGGAGAGTCTGCTTTCGAGAAACCCTCTTGGTTTTGAATGTGCTATAATATGATATTTTCAGGAGAAATGAGAAACAAGGAGAGCTACTTTTATTCCCACCTAAGAAAGCTGTCTTGTTGCATGTTTTGTGATGGAGCTATTAGGACTCTCCTTTGTGATGTTCCTAGGTACCCAGCAGTGCACATAGGAGTCTTTGCAGGCTGTGGTGCTCTTAGTTGAGTACAAGTAAATGCAAAAAAGAACTCTGAGTGGTGCCAAATCACTGGAAGGCAAGATGAAGCAGGAGCCGGGATTTTTATAGCTGACATAAAATATAGCTTCTCCCAGATCTTCTGCTTCCTGCTAAAATGTTGAGGACCTCTGGGGAAACAGAGAGAACCTTTAAATAGATGCTATCAATTAACCCTACAGCCTAACAATTTAAGATAGCTGATTTTACAGAGATGAAAGACTGTAGCTAAGAAACTAAGCATTTTAACTTTTCTGGATTCATCTGTTTGCATTTTGGCTATATTCCCCCCCCCCCCTAATTTTAAACATTGCAAATCTGATTTGGGGCCACTTTCACTATTATCTTTGAGAATTTGCCCTATTTCTGGAGGGTAAAACCATCAGTTTTAATGAAACTATTGATTTTCAGTGTGTGGGAGATCATCTAAAACTGAGCTCATCTTCATGCTCCAAAAAAACCCACAGGAACTTTTACTGGATTCCTTGTTTGGGTAAAAAGAACTAAAGTAAAAACCTTGTGTCTTCTGAGTCTGGACATTCCTGATGCCTGAGGCTGGGTGAGGGCTACATCTGAGTCTAGAGGTTGGATCCAAAGACCACTGACTTGCATTTAATACTGGGAATGTAGAACAAGATTCTTCAGAGTCTTTTTCTTTGGGAATGGTGAGGAGCAAATGAGTTGTATGTGTGGTTTTGCACTTTATATATCACTTAAATACTCTCTGTTTAGACAATCATGTTACTTTAAGTCATTGAAATTCTGGGTGCTTATGATGTAAGGAGACTGTGGGGAGGGGAAAAAAAGGAAATGAGTGAAAATACGTTTTGTAATGTTAGTGTCCAAGCATAGCCTACAGGCATCCTGCCACTTCTGCTGTATGTGTATGGTGAGTAGTTAAGAGAAACCTGTGTGTTACTTGCACTAAATTTGGTGCAGAGTTACTTTTTCAGTTTTTGGGACTACTAATAATTCAGAGAGACAGTTATAAATTGGTTAATATATGTAGAGGTTTCAAAGCTGGTGATATTATGTATGTGTATATTTAGTCAAATAATTTTTGACATCTCTACCATTAGGCATTCACCAGCAACTATCATTCCCGTAGGTTTTCAAGAACATTTATCAGCATCTGTCAACAAGTAGTAAATGAGAACAAATGTATGGGAATTACAGATGTCTGTGGTGTAGAGACTGGATCCAGAGTGACTCCCAGCTGGCACATTTTCCATGCTATAAAGGTGCTGTGGCGCTGGCTGCAGCCCAGCACAGCCCATCACTGCCTTTCATTGACTGCTCTGAGGTCAGCTGGTGCAGGGCTTTGTTCTGTTTTGGTTATTTTTTTATTGGACTGAAAAATTGTGAGTTTTCTTTGGAATAGATAGCAAGCTGTATACCTTGCTTTGTTATTAGCAAGCCAGGGTGCGTATCCTCAGAGCACTGTGTGTGTGCTTTATTTTCTCGTGTTTGTTTAGTGTCTGCATTACAGCAGTGCTCTGGTCAGGTGACACGTGAGCTCCAGTAGTTTTTGTGAGGTTGGTAGGACACAGCCCCCGGGAAGTGTAATTAAAGGATGATGCCAGGAGCTCATGTGCATGCAAACCTCACAGGGTGAGGAACAAGGAGCATCTGCAGGTGATCAGTTCTTGGATGGACTCAAGGTAATTACTCTAACAGCATCACAGGCACAGTAATGAATGAAGCAGCATTGTGTGCTTCAGGGAGCCTTGGGTACAGAGTCCTGCACCCCCTGATGCTGGCACCCAAGGTAGGGGCTGGAATGAGAAACCCCACAGGAAGTAACACAAAGAGGTACTGGGCACCCTGCTGCTCTCCCGTTGTAGGGTCCTTTCATCCCAAACACTGGAACGACCATAAAGGCAGGGGCTGTCTGACCAGTGGGACTGGAGGGCTCAATACCCAGTAGGACCAGGCTTCATGACAGAAGATGATGGATTTTGAGGTCAGCACCCCAATTCTTATGTAGCTGTGATGGAAGTGACCTAGAGTTACTAACAGCTTTGGCTGGAAAAGAAGTATTTGGCAGGAGTAGGTAGTGTCTTCAAAAATCAATCATAAGAAAAATATTTGATGCAAAAGATAAGCTATTTTATTGACTGAAGTCTGAAACATGGAGGAAAAAAGTCAATACTTTTACTGTTCTTTTGCAAAAGTCTCCTGCAAAGTTAGGTGATTTCTAGAGTAAATGGAGTTGTATTCAATGACAAAATCCAATATTCTGTTTAAGGAAAAAAAGTCTGGAAATATTTTGGCCATTCCACGTCCTGAAAGCGATAAATAGAGATGATCATATAACTCAGTGTACCTCTGTAGTGGATAAAAGTGGCTTGAGGGGTGGTCTGGCTGCAGCTGTGGGTTTAAGAAGAGATGGTAAACTTGATTTCCCACTGAGACTTTGAGGACTGTAATCATGACATGGAGATGAAGCTATCTACAACAGGTTGCTCTGCTAGTGTTTGTTTGGAATCAAGAATGTTATTAATTCAGGTGCTAGAACTAGTTGAAACAAACAGGAAGTTTATAAAAACATTCTCAATTTCCTTATTTTTTTTACTTTGGCCATCTGTACAGTCTGTTTTCTTCAAAAATGTTTTAACAATACTACAAGTGGAATCAGTGAAGAAATACAGAGCTGTTGTTGGAAAATGGTTGTAAGCTTTTTCCATCTTGGTGTGTCCAGTAGTTTGATCAGCTCATATAACTTTAGAATTTCTCTTTGCATGGTGTTGTTGTAAAGGATTGAGGCAAATATAATTTATAGATTTTTTGTTGTTCTGAAAAATCCACGCTGCCTTACACAATTGAGAGATTGCTGACAACTCAATTATTTGCAGTGCTTTAACTCACTAATACAGTCTCATTATTTATCCAGAGACTCCTTCATTTGCTTTATTTAATTTCTCAGCTGACAAATTCCATCTCCCAAGATACTCAGTGTTTTCAGTCTTAATTGGTTATCAATCAGCTCTTCCATCAGCTGATACCAGCTTGAAGACATGATGCCAATCCTTTCTTAATATGTTCTGGGTTTTCTGCAAGAAAGATCTCAGTTTCCTCATATGTCTCCCCATCTTATATTAAAATATCAAATTCCTAAAGTTTCTTGGGAGAAAACCTCATTTGGATTTATGTATTTAGTCTCTTCTCTCTTTAAAAAAACATCTAGGAGGCAAAGTTCTTTAATCCTCTGGAAGTTTTTCCTTGAAATATCCTAGGACTTTTAAGTGAACAGACAAGATGTTACAATACTTAAATACAGTACTCGTGTTCTCAGCGTTACCAGGGATGATCCCTGTGGGAAGGGCTGGAAATAACCCCCAGACGTGGGCACTCGGAGCTCCCGGAGAAAAACAACGAGCTGTGCTTTTGCAGAGCTGCTCGGGGCGTCCGGGCTGTGCTCGGAGGGCCGGCCCGGTCCGGTCCGGGTGTGCGCCCTGTGCCGCAGCGCGCTGCCGCCCGGGTACCGCGGCGCCGGCTGCCGCTCGCTGCGCCCTCCCGGCTCTGCTGCCAAAGGGGGGAAGAGACAGGGTCAAAGCTTGCCTGCATCCAGCTTTGCTCCTGTACCGGTAGAAACAGCAGAGCAGTCTTTTAAGGCCAGTGAGTGGAAACTCTACACAGTCAGCGAGGAAGTCTTGGCTTCGTGGGGAAAACTGTAGCAACTTAAATTTTATTTAGTCATTAAACCTGAGCTAACCCTTATGTGAATACCAACTTCTGAAACCGCAGGGAAATCTCCCACAGGCTACATGACTTTAACCAAATTACATTATTTGTTTGGCTTTTTTTTTTTTTTTTTGATAATACACATATGCGTGTGTGTACTCCCTGGACCATAGGATCTGTGTTAACTGCAGTTCCTTTATATTTAGTTTTCAATGTAAAATAATAATTAGAATGCCAATAATTATAATAATGCCAGTAATAGTAATAATAATCGTAATCCCCCAGTGTAAATTTACAGCAGTGAAAGTTGGGATCAGACCCACATGCAAAGCTGTTAAGTACTTGAGCGTTACTTGTATCAACAAAGCAAATCTCTTTTTGGCAAAGGAGGTGGGGGAATAAGAAGAGATTTTTGTAGTTGTATTTGCAGTTTCCTTTTCCCTTCCTTTCACTCTAGAAATTCTTTACCCTTTCATGCACAGTTGAGAATTAGCCATTTATTCTTAGTGCTGGTGATGCAGTCTTTGATATTTAAAATGGAATGTGATGCTCTGTGGTTTTGAATGAAGTACATGCTAGCAGATTAATGGTGCAGAACAGTTAAACACTGGGCATTTTTTTTTCTTTCTATATTATTTCATCATTGCAAAAAAAATCAAATATTTTTAAAAAAGAAGAGCCTGTGAATTGTCTATTGTTTATGCGGTGAAATTGTTTTCACAGTGTTGTCATTCTCTTCTAAGTTGAAATCATTGAATAACTATGAGCTGTCACATTTTTTGTCACTTATAACTGCATCAAGCTGTGCTGACAAAATGTCCCTGCATAACTGTTAATATGCATTGTCATTTTAAGCATGAAACAGTTTAGCTAATGATTTATCTCTTATAATGCAGCACTTGGGGCAGCTGTATGATTTGTCTCTTTAGCAAGTCAAGTAATTTCTTTAACAAAATGTTAAGCACAGATGGGCCATAGGCTGTCAGTTAACCATTATTGTGCATGCATCTGCTTGCCTTCAATGCACTGTTTTATGTATTCAGCCACTTACTTAGGCACAGTTCTCTGAAAAGCGGAACCTACTCTGATTGGCAAATAAAATGTTCATTTGTCTCTTCTTCCTATTGTTTTGTTTTGGTAACACATGTCAGCAGCTCAATTACCCAGTTCATTAACAGCTCCCAGTGGACATGATGGCCAACCCATGATAAGGAGGGTGATTGTGGCACATATGGTCAATAATAGCCTGTCTCTTGGTAATTGTAAATAAAAGTCACTGTTGGCCATTTCCTTTTACTGCAGCTACTGTTTTCCTTTTCACTTTGCCGTACAAAGCACATTTCTCTATGTGAATCAGCCCAAACAAAATACAAATACCATCCATTTCTCTCAAGAAGATCACTTGTATCGCTGCTGTGGTGGTTGTTTCCATTTCTGTGCTGACTTTCCAACTCAGAGCTCACAGGATACGGACTTGGTCTTTTCCAAATCCAGCAACGGATTAATTGCTCTTATGAATGAGTTTACTTAAGTAGCAACATAGTTTCTCAACATTTCTCTCATTCTCTCACTGCAGACTTTTTTAAAAGTGCCTGTGGACCTAAAAAAAGTAATTCACAATTTTTTTGTAAGTATGCCCTTTACAAATAGCAGTGGTTTTCAAAGGAGTAATTGAAGTGTGACTTAATCCTTGTTAGATGAGCGATATTCCTGTCTAGAGCAGAGGCTTTCTTTTTGGTTTCATTTCTCCTTCTTTGATATATCATAGTCAAAATGTCAGTAGAACTGGTTAAAAGCAATTCTACTACTTGTGGGTATTTCACATTGTGCCAGGTACTCTGCTGCTTTTTAGCAAGGTTGAGAATTTCTTTATGTATTTGCTGATTCCTAAATCTTCACTTTTAATAGGAAAAAAGAAGCATTTAGCAGCATTAACGTGTTTTACCATAACCCATCTGAGAAATCTTTTGTGGCTGCTTGTTTCATTCTTTGTTTCCTGAAATTTGATCTTGCTTTTCCTCTCAAAGAAAAGAAATCCAGCTGATAACAAGTTTTGGGCTGTGATGTAATAGGGTGAAACTTGGGGTGTCTTACTTCTGTCCTCTTACCTCACGGGTGTTGAGGCACAGAAAATGAATGCTGGATTGGGTAAAATTGCAGCTCTGAGTATCAGTAACCTTGTCCAAAAGTGCTTCGGTGGGAGAACCTAAACTTTAGGGGTGTTCTCCTGTTCCTTGAAGCATGCTTTATCTTAGATAAACACGGCATTCAGTTGTGGTGTCTAAAGAGCTCACAGGTGGCTGTGGGGTGACTCGGGACCCCTGAGCTCGTCCCCTGCTGCCTGCCATATTCATAACTAATCTCCTCCCCGGGCTGCAGGCACTCGGGGAGTTGTTGAGTGTCAGAGTTTATTTGTCCTGGTTTGAGTAGCACAGACCTGGCAGGGAGTATTTTCTTTTTAATGGCTCCTTGCTGCGACAGTGAGGTTTTGGGAGGAGGAGGAGGAGAGGGGGGAGCCTGGCGTCATGTTTCCCCAGGCAAACAGAAAAATGAAGGGCTGATGTGCTGGGAGGGAGAGAGGTGCTCTAGAGTCTTCATTATATTTTGTATGAATATAAGAGCCTGCCCCTAAACAGGATTGCTGAGGGGGAAGGAGAGAGGGGGGCTGTTAGCACGAAATAAGGATGCCGCTTTATTTTCCTGTGGACTTTACTTTGAGGAAGAAAAGGATGCTTGGTGCGTTTCTATCTTGTCGACTGTTAAAAGCCAGCTGCTGAAAGCTTACCCCAACACAAACAAGGATCCAGGCAGGAATGCCCTGCTGGCCACCTCCTGCTGCTCCCGTGGCAGGGAGCCAGTGCCGGAGGTGTGTTTGGGGAGCACCTCGGGTGCTTCTGACACCCCATCCTGCGGCGGTTCTGCTGCTCTCCCTCCCTTTCCTCCTTCATTCCCCCGCAGTGTGACGAGGGCCGTGTTGGAGCCCCTTACCTCTGGTGGGGAGAGGCAGCGTTGGAGGGACGCCTCCAGGTGCGGAGGTTTGGGGAGGGGGAGCTGGATTAACCCCTGCTGTGCATCCCCTTCACCCGGCTGCCCTCCCCAGCCCCCCGGCCCGCCGCCCCCGCCTCCGCGGCAGCCGCTTTTGTGCCTCCCGCATCCTGCCAGGCAGGTGTCAGAGCCCTGAATGCGGGCAAAGGCCCCGCTGATGGATACCACAGATGGAGCGTGGAAATCGGCCCAATAGGCCTCAGCCACAGGCCATTTCTTAGGACCCAACAAAAGCCTCCAAATAAGTCAACAAAAATCCCAAAGATCACAAAGAGAAAGTGTCATTTGTCATTTGCAGTGGGTTTGTGTGGGGGTGGCGGCCCTGCTGCACTCCCCTTGCCTGCACCCGAGCAAACACGAGGAGGTCACTCGCCTCGCCTCGGCCTGGATGGCTGCGGGGATCAGACGGGCGCCAGCAGCCACCGCTGCCCCGGCGGGCCCCGGGGTCGGCGGGATGAGCGCCCCGGCGGGCCCCGGGGCCGGCGGGATGAGCGCCCCGGTGAGCTCCAGAGCTGCAGTGGTGCAAGGGCGAGACTGTGAAATTAATCTTGCTTAAATAAAGAACAGAGAAGATGGATGTGTGGAGGGTAGCTAGCTAATAAATTGCTACCAGAACCCTCCCTGGCCTTTGCTATGTTTAATTTTCTTTTCATTGGCGTTATTTTATCGAGATCTATGGCTAGACAGAATTGGTTCTGGCTGTTACACTAGGAGGAAGGGGCTGTGTAATATGTTATTAAAAAATATGACAGTGTGTGAAGAGAGAAGTTCTGCTTCCCTGGGTCACAGGATGATAACCTCTCCATGATAACCCCTCTGCCTGCCTCTGTCAGGTGCACTGTGTTGCAGCCCTAATGCATGGCCTTTAAATGGTTGTCATGTTATTGTTATTTAATTATTCAAATGAAATGTCTTGCTGAGAGGAAGAACAGCCCACAGAATGACCTCTTGTGTGTCATTTTGTTGTTTGGTTTTTGCCCCAATGTGTCTATTTACAGTGTTTGGAAAAGGGATGGTTGCAGAACTCCAGGTGACCAAATGCCTGTGACATTGGGCAGTGGGGTTTTGCATTTGTGGTGATAATCGGCATGCAGCATTTCCTTAGGCCACCAGATAGGTCATGAGCAGTTAAGGGACAAATAATTTCTCTTTAATTCTGTAATTCCTTTTTAAATTACTCTTTGTGTCTCAGCAATGGGTAGTGTTGCTGGCTGCCTCTCCCATTTTGAGCTGTATAGTAAGAGGGGTTCTGGTGATCCCAAGGAGCCCAGTCAGGGAATCTCCCAGGGCAGTGTGTCGCACTAGGGCACGAAATAAAGAGACGCAGTCTGTGGGATATCCAAGGCAAGAAAAGGGCCGATTTTATTTCCGACTTTGTTATTTATAGATTTCTAAAAGTGACTGTGGATTGGAGAGTGAAGCAGCCACTTCTTACACCCCACTGGTCAAAGTAACAGTCAATCAACTTTCTCTTTTTAGCAGAAAGAATTCTAAACAAAGAGCGGCAGTTACAGAAACAAAAGTTGTTTACGTAAAAACTAGATTCTGACTCTAAGAAGGTAATCTTACAAAAAGGCTACAAAAAACTTGGGAAAATGGGGCGACAGCAGTGAGTCTCCTATTTATAACTTGAGGGGTTGGAAAATTAGGATCATTAGGACACGTGTAAAGGTTAGTGATATGCAGATTTTGTGTCTGTGGAGGTGGTGGATATAGAAATAACCCAACTAAAATCTCACCTGCTTTGCTAGTGCTGAATAGTATCTTTGTGTATCTTGGAAGTCAGTAGACTTGTTAATGTGATACTGCTTAGTGAGAGGGCAGCACACTGTTTGAACATTGACTATTGAACATATATAAAATATATGTTGCTTGTCTAAAGGCTGAGGTGTATCCAATTTTTTTGCTTAGCCAGTACTCTGACTGCCTTCTCAGCTATACAAAAATCTAAAATTTTAATAGGAAAAAAATAAGAATGAAGGCTTCCTTGATGATAGTGATATTTACAAATACTTGGTAAGAAATAAAACCCATACAGTTTGTAGTACAGACATGTAGTTATCCTTTGAGATTACATTTGTCTGACTTTAATATCACAGGGCAAATAAGAGAAAAGAAACCAATGTTTTCAATAAAACTTTACCTTGCAGTCAGGCCTGGCAAAAGGTAATGCGAATGAAAGCAGAGAGATATGAAAGTCATTTCATCTAATATACATTTTCTCCCTACTTTAATTTTACTACTTTCTCTTTAAATTCTTGCCCTTGATTACTCATATTGTTTCAGACTCTTAGATTCTATAGAGTTTGGGGTTTTTTTATTAGTTTACCTTTGTGTCTTTCATATACTGCTTAATGAAATATAAAGTGAAAATGAAATGAAGTCAAGGTTTTAGTTCTACGTTCTTTTGCAGAAAGAAATGACAGCATAAGGAAACATGTCAAGATTTTGCTTAGTCTTTATAAAACACTTTAGAAAAGATAATGGTATGTCTTTTGATACATTCCACTCAGTTGGCAAGAGAGTTCACTTCAGAAATTTAGCAATAGATATCCCCTTTAAATTGCACAGTTTAAGCTGGCTTTTTATAGGTATAGATGTTTGAAGAAGTTCTACATATGTGGAGTCTGAAAGAGCATTGAAAGTGTTCTGATATCTTGAGGTTTGACTTCCTTTTATTTTAAACTCATTGTACACAATTAAAGGCAGCTTTTGTCAGAGAAGTTGTCTCCAAAAGGGACGTTCTGAACTCTGTTTCAGATGTCACCACACCAGGTAAGGGCAGACTGCACTGATGGCCAGTTTGACCCTGGTAGTGTGGCTGGTGTGCTCTCCTCCAGCCTAGCTGGGCAGTAAGAGCTGTTCTGCTTAAGGTGGTGATTGGTATCTGAGAGTGACACTGGGGAACTAACTATATTTAAAATATCCTGTATTTGTTTCCTCTCTTGAATGACAGTGTTGAGCCATCCTGGAGGGTTGTAACTTGGCAGTAGCTGAGGAAGGCAGGCGTTGCTTTGGACCCTGGCTGAAAACATTTGGGATTTGTCTCTAATTGAGACTATGTATTAATGTATGTTATTAATATGTTAATTATGTATGCTAATTTTGGGATGCTCTAGATTGCCTGTGTAGTATGGACTGAACTTGAACTGTTTAGGATAGGATGTCTGTGCTGATTCTCCGTTGTTCTAGAGAGCAATATTCTCAAGAATGAGAACCTCGTAGTCCAGTCTTACTTGGGACAAACCTTCACTGCAAGTAAGAGACACTGGGAGTAGATGTTTGTTCAGTATATTGATGCTGAGACCCACAGGAGTTTCTCCTTATATCTGTGTATGCTGGGTCCAAGATATTGATGCTGTCTGGAAAATGAAGACATTTTTCACAAAAGAGCCACTGGTCTAGCAGTAATTGTTCTTTTTTTTTGTGTGTGCAGAAATTAATGAACTTTTCAGCTGAGTTGTCTGAAAAAGCACTTTGTGTTTCTCATGCTCTAAGTAAACAGATTAGGTGTATTTATTAGCTCAAACAGCTTGAGTGAAATTGGAAATGTAAGATAGCTAGGAATGAACCTGGTGGGGGGTTTTAGCTGGAGCTTGAGAAACAGTTTGCTTCCAAATAAATTACATGAAAAGGATTATATTAAATCAATGTCTATATCAATAATTTCTTTGGCATCGTTGAAGTAGTAGCAGCAGTGCTTGTATTTCCATTGAACAAGCAGTTTCAGCATCGCTGGGGAGTGTCTGCCCTCTTTAGGTGGTTTCCCTTGAAGGCTCAGGCAAGAAGGAATGCTGGTTGCCCGGACAGCAGCTGATGCAAGTGAAGACTGGCTTTGAAAGTCTACTTTTTTTGGTTTATTACTGTTTGCTGGAGAAAGTGAATGTGGTTGGCTACTGGAAGAGGTTCTACTGCCTTCACAGTTATAGCTCTGGGTTCAGCTGTAGCTGGAGTTCACTTGATGGCCAGGGGAAACAGGCAATGCTACTGGGACCTGGCTGGCCCTGCCTGTGACCTCACTATCTCCACGTCTGTGAAGCCCAGGAGTTTCCATATTGATTTCTCTATAAACTGCTGATTGCAAGAGTTGGTAGCCCCTTCCTGGGTCATGGTCATGCTGTGTGTGGTTTGTTTCTTGCTGATTTTTCCCAAGTTCTGACTCAGGGTTTGTGAGGGGCCTTTGGTCCAAGACAGCCTCCATATGAAAGGATGTCATTGATTCAATACTTTGCTGTTCTTTCTCCTAAATTAAAGCTAATTTTTTGCCTTTTTTTTTTTCTTTTTTGAGCATCAGCACCTCAGTCTGATGAAGGCTCTGACATTGATTCTGAACCAGATTTGCCTTTAAAAAGAAAGCAGCGTCGCAGCAGGACAACCTTCACAGCGGAACAACTGGAAGAGCTGGAAAGAGCTTTTGAGAGGACACACTACCCTGACATTTACACCAGGGAAGAACTTGCACAAAGAGCCAAACTCACAGAGGCTCGTGTCCAGGTATGTGTAATATAAGCTGCCTGATGAAAGGAGTTTTCTGTTAGCATATGAGTCCTTTATATATTCTTACATGATCCTGCTGTGGAGTAGAAGGAAAATGCGAAACGTTTACAGCTGTAGAGTTTTTACATCTGCACATGGACGTTGGTTTCACAACTGCTTAAGAGAACTGCTTTGAAAAACTTGTGTGTCTTCCCCATTAATTGTTCCATACCTACCATGAATATAATACAGAATCTTTGAAGAAGACAAAGAAGGTCTGATATCCCCATTTGTTTGTTTTATGCATTTGACAGCACTCTGCATGTAATCAGGTCAGCTGGTGGCTCAGTTTATGGATACTTAACTGATTTCATCTGTTGTTGTCTGGGTCTTCCAGGCATTAAAAAAGGAGAGAAAAACATTTTTTAGAGGACAATATGTCTAGAGAGCCATGCAAGTGAGCAGGGTGGCTGGTGCAGTACCTGCAGTTCACTTTTAGGTTAGATTTCAAAGTTGACTTGGTATAAACTCTGTAATATCTCTTTTATCCCCACTCTCAGTTTAATTCAAAAGAAAATAAGTGCTCAAATAACTTCTAAGTCTTCACAGCCTCATGTAGATCTGGGTTGTCTAAAACAAGTTAATGTACCAGAGCAGTAACATGGAGTTGATTTAAATTTTTTAAAACAGCATGAACCTGGATTTTTAGCTGTCTAAACCCAGGAAAATAGCAGCCAAATTATCCTGGAATAGGTTGCATCCCAGAGTTCAAGTTCTGATTAGGACTTATATTTAATATCAAATAAACACGTGCTGTGAAAAGTTTCATACTGCAGGCAGAATCTTCTGCTGCTCTTTCACCACTTGACATCTATAAATTGCTGGGAAAAGTACACCCCATTTAAATCAGTCTGAGTTGCAAGTGTTACTAAGAAAATGTGTGGTTGTGTGACAAGCAAAATGTTAAAGCTTGTGATCTAACAAAGGAAGAGAAATGAGTGGTGACTTGTGGTCTGACCAAAGATACAGGTGAATTTGGTTCCTTTGGTGAAACTCTGTTTTGACCTTTGAAACTCAGCCTGAGGCGTTCAGACTGCAAACTGAAATAAGCAATACAAAATGCCCCTCTGGCATTTTTAAGACAGTCACGCCTATTGCAGCATTGCTGTATTATTGAGCATCTGTCTTGAAAGGCTCAGACTTTTTACCTGCTAAATATTTTTGCAGAAGACTTCACGCCACATTTCTTCCAAGTGCTTGTTATAACTGTGGGAGGAAATCAGATGCGTGGATGAATTTGTCTGGAAGGCGAACTCAGTTGTGGGCAACCCTTTTCTTAACATATTTATTAAGTGAAATGCTTGCAAAACAGCTCCATAGATAGACTTGTTCCAGGTGAGGCCAAATCAAGCCCCAGGAATCATTTGCACGCAAAATAACAAAGATAACTTGCTTCACAAGTGTTGCTAGCAAGACGAATGAGAATCTAGGAGATGATGTTTTGGTCTGTGTGAGCTTCAGTGGAAAAATACGATAAAATGAAAAAGACCTTGTTCATGTTTTTCTAAATCAATGACCCACAGCTAGAAGAAAAGCAGAACTCTCATTAACATAACAGCTGTCTTAATGTGGCTTTAACCCTGTGACTTTTTACATTCCTCATGGCTTCCTTGGTTCCCTTGAGACGCATCCTGTCTCACACCACTCATATGATCTACAGCCTCACAAATTCCCCAGTACCTCTGACATGGATATTTTACCTAACCCAGCATGGAAGAGAGTTCCCAGTCAATCAATGATTAAAATACCAGAACAAAACCTTTCTGGATTAAAGATGAGCTGGGGTTGCAGTAACCAGCCTGTGGGCAGCTTCCTAGTGCACTCCATCTGTCTGGTACACTTGAAGGCTGGCAGAATGATTTAGCAGTGGATTAAGGGATACAGGATTTGCCTTATCAGCATTCAGCACCTCTCTATAGCCCCTTAAAATAGCCACGTATGATCAGCATGAAATAAAAGAAGACCTGTGAAAAGAAAATAACCCTAAGAGACTTGAGGCTGAGAGGGCTGGATAGCCATACTGAAGTAGCATTCAAGCTTTCTTAGTCACACTTCTTTTTTGGTAACATTATGACAGAGATCAGAGATACCAAATTTTATATGGATATATACACAAAGATCTCTTTGACTGCTTCCCAATAAAGCAATATCTAAAAGAGCTGGCTCTTGCAGCCTGAATCCAACTAAGCCCAGAGATTTTTTTTTCCTTTGGAGCTGTAAGGTCCAATGTTGTACAGTTGTGTTATATTGTCTAGATAGTTATTTAGTTGATTACAACTGGATCAACCTTGCTATTCCCTCAGTGCCTCTGTGTAGTATTTGCATCTCATGTTTTGTTTTCTCTACCCTGCCACCCCTGTGCTTCCCCTTTCCTTGTGTTCCCTGAGGCCATCTATTACTTTTGTGAAAGGAAGAGTCTTAGACCACTGAACCGTCTTTTTCTCACTTTCCCACTGCTGAAGGGTAGCCAAATGTGGGTTTCTAACCTGGTTGCTTGGACGTGGGGAAAAAAACTTGCCTCTGGTCTGGGATCAAGCGTAGAACATGTCAGCCCCTAAGGGGAATTTTTTGAGAGCTACAAGCAACTGAAAACAGACTTTACACTGTGAATGTTATTTGTGTACCTAATCATGGGAACAGGAAAGTCTTTTGGGGAAAGAAGTGTTCCAACAAACTCCACATTGTAAGAGTCACGAGATGTGTAAATATAATCATGGCAAATATTTCAACACTGGGTGTAATAAAGAGTTAAAATGCTCCCTGTGATTGCTCCTGCAGCACCTTTCCACTCGAGGAATGTTGAGTCCTTTCCACCAGTGTTTGAACCTAGATGTGATGTGGAGCCAGGACAATCTCTTCTGCTGCCTCTTCCAAAGGCACTTGCTCTTCTCTGCACATTAGCTGCAGAAGGAAGAGGAGAGTTCTTTGGTCTTGTGAGTTTATCAGATAAAATTCAGAAAGATAAGCACAGTTCCAAAGGAGGACCCTTCCTTTAAAAATAAAAGATAGTGATACTCTGGGAATGTGAAGTTAAAGATTTGCATATTTTGAGTAAAAATTGCAAGCCTGCAGTACTTTATCTGTCCGGTTAGAAACCTCATTAAAACCATCATTATGTTGCAGTGCAGGCCCTAAAGGTCTGTGGCCTGTGTTTACTGACAAGCTGAAGGCAAGTTTGAAAAGCAAATTTATCTCCAGTGTAGATCAAAGGCTCTTTCTGAGCTTCAGAGCTGTGGAGTTACGGTTTCTGTAACAAATGGTGCATCAGGAATGAAGTGGGTAATATCTTTTCTGGCCACCTTTGATTCCCACATCAGACTTGTTTCTAGACTTGGATGGACTGGGCAAGCTTTGGCAGCAGCTTGGGGCCTGTTTCAGACTGATGGTGGGGAGTGTTTATGTCAATCTTTTGGCAAAGGATTTTTAAATAAGGTTCAGGTTTGTCCTGTGGCTGGCCAGGAACCTGCCTTGGCCAATGGGGGCTGTGTGTTGATGGCAGGTATCCCAAATTGCCAGAAATGTGGTGCATGAGACTTGTGTATTGGACCATGTAAAGGAGTGCCCAGCTGTATGGATCCTTGGGACAGGAGGCCCTGCTGTGAGAAGCAGCTGGCACATGGCCTCCCTGTCTAATTCCAAAATGCAATGGGAAAAATTTATTTGGATTCTTTTTCATCCATGAATAATGGTGAAAAAGAAGGGCAAGTCAGGAACAATTCTGAATCATAACTATTTCCCACCCTGAAGAGTTTCTTCTCAGCCAAATCCCAGTTTTAAACATATTTGCTCGAAGACAAAAAAAAAACCAAATATGTTGTTTATCAACAGAGCATGTCTGAAAATCTAGGCAGATCTCTCCAGGCTACTAGCATAGAATTGAGTGTTCCCATGTCAAAGTTGTAATCAGCTTGTAAGCTATTGTAAAAACCTTATTATAACCTCAACAAATAGGTCCCAAGAGCTCAGATGTCTTGAGTAGCTAGAAGAAAAATTACTAAAAATTTATATTTTAAGTGCTGTGTTTGCATATTATTTTCTTTGCTTTACTGGAGTACAGGGAGGGAAAGAGTTTGGAGAGGAGTGAGGGGAAGGGTGAGAGAAATTATGACTCTTGAGCTAGTAGTAAAGTTTAAAGGCTCTGAAGTCCAATTTCTCAGCTTTAATAGTCTTTTCTCAGTAGAAAACAGTGAAAAGCACTCTCTGAGAAATCACTGGGGAGGGGGAATTTGTGCAAAAAAACAAAAAGTCTTAACTTGCTTTCAGCTCCTTTGAAATGGTTTGAGCATATACACTGAATTGCTCAGTCCTATGGGAAGATGGGTCAAAGGAATGTAGGATGGATTCAAGAACACTCAAGACCTTTCAACAGATCTTTACAGTTATTCCTGATGTGGTTTATGCAGAATTTCTGATGCATTTTCTTGAGACTGAACCTCTTGCATCATAAAAAGGCTAAAGAAAGAAAATGTTGTGTGAATCCTTGCAGTAGATAACCCTGTAATTGCAGGTCCCCCTCCCCTGCAGAGGGGAAATTTATGGGTAAATTAACCAACTGCATTCATATGCAGGCCCAAGAGGACATTTTTAAATATAAAGGAAAAGAGGGATGTGGTTCTGATTGTTTCTTTCTGGTCCCTGCTGCCTAAGGGCTCTAATTAGTGTCACTTTAACTTATAAATACACAGTTCAATTTGCTTATTACTCAATAATTTTCAGAACTATTCGGCCGCAGTTTTTAGAAGTATTTTTGTAGGACCGAGTCAAAGTTTTCTCAAAGACATCTAAGGAATAGGAGTATGTTGGATCACACTGGGAGATGCTTGGAAGTCCCTCTTCCCTTTGGAACAGCCTAGTGGCTTTTTGGTCTGTGTTGTTTTTTTTGTTTTGTGTGTGGTGTGTTTGGTTAAATTTTGACTTTGTTTTGGTTTTTTTGGGGGGTGGTTTTTGGTATGTTTTCACCTTTTATTCCCACCCCCTCCCTCCCCTCCCAGTATGTTTTCAAAGAACTCTGGTTTCTAGCACACTGATAACTTGTAGTATCCTAAACAGCATCACTTCCCATCCCCATGAAGAGCAGGCTTCGGCAGGCAGGGAACCCTCGGCATTGTGACATTCCCACTCGTGGCCGTGGCAGGTTGCTCTCGGCAGGCTTTGGGCACAGCTTTGGGATGCTGGGAGGGAACATGGTGTGCATCTGTATGGGGTGGACCTTATTCCTATGAGGCTGGGGGTGTGCAGATGTCACAGCCAAGCTGATTTTTCAACTAGTTGTGCTAAAAAGCAATTCTGTTCCTACTTTTCCTTCATCCTGTGGCTGCTCCCTGGCAGTGGTCTCCCTGAAGATCGTTATACTGATACCATGGTGAGTCAGGATGGAAACTCACCCCACTGCAAAAAAAAAAAAGAAAAGGGAGGATAAAAAACTTATTTCCTGTGCATGCCCTCGAAGGGCTGCTGAAGTAAGTGAGGTCTGGCATAGCTAGGGACTGCAGGAGCAGGCACTGAGGCTGTCTGTAGAAGTCACACTGCCGTGTTTTGCAAAGGTAGCAGAGTCAGCTCTGCTTGGGCTGGTGGAGCTCAGCCTTGTTCTCAGTTTCCTTCTTCAGCCTCCCCTCTTCCCAAGGCACCCCTGCTGCTTCTGGCACAGCCCACATTCTCTCCCTGGCGGAACATCCGCCAAGGGCTCCGGCTTCCAGGATGGTCAGACTTTGTTTTGAATGTGTGAATTTCGTGGGAAGGGAGAGATGGGGAATGATAGAGTGGGGGAGGCAGTTACCATGAAAAATATCACGAGGAAAAACTGAACCAATCCCTCCCTCCCCCATCTAAAATCCTTCTAAAATTAGAAGTGCCGTTAACAATACATCAGTCTTTCAACTTTTGTGTTTCTGGCACTCGTGCTTGCAATGGTCAGGACTTTGTATAACAAAATATCCATGGGTTTTTTGCAACATTCACATCTTGAATGTTTTGCCCTGTTGAATCAGATCTTTTTGCCTTAAAAGCACATAGAGCACTCTGTGTTTATGATCAGACTGTCAAAATGTCAAGGCTAATTACACTAGTGTGTTCCCTAGTGAATAAATGCATCTTCTAAAGAATATCCTATTGAGATCAACAGAATAAGATATTGGCATGAACACTTGCAAACTACTTTAGAGAAAAAATGATAATAAGAGGCAGGATCCAAATATCAGGAAATAGAGATGGAAGAAACCTATTAATTCACCTTGTCCATCTACATTGCAAAATATGGTTTTTATGTTCTGTTGCAGAGTGTTTAATTTTTTGGTCAATCCAGTCCCAGGTGCTTGAAAAACTGGAGCCTCCAGTACTTAAAGCACTATTTTCCCCCTGTTTTGTTCTATATTTCACCCGCTTCAGTTCTATTTTTGAGATACAAATGTTTGCTTTTCATTGGGATTCAAGTTTGTTTCCAAATCATCCGGGTCATTTACATTCCATCTTTGAAAGTGACATAGGAACCGAAGAATCCAATCCTCACTACGGTGAGTGTGACTTGGCTTCTGTGCAGACATAGTTTTTTAATGCTTAGGTCCCTCAGCCAAGCCACGTTTCCTCTGCCCATGTTTAGACAGTTTAGAGTTTGATTTCTGTTGTGCCCACTGCAGGGTGGCACTTTCTCACAGGATGACACTTGGGATCTCCTCCAGGGGCTGCTTTGTACTGGAAGAATCCCGGCAGCCAAGTGATGATTGTGCCTCACAAAAGGAGGCTGTGGAAGAAGAGCAGAATCCTACAGGGACCTGCTAGATTTGAAAAGGTCACTCATAAGATGAGGATTTTGTCATGTTGGTGGAAGTTGAAATCTGTTGCACATAAGGGGACCTTGTATTTAAATCATATTGGAAATGTACAAACAAAAGAAAATATTCCCCCAGGTGTTTACAATATGTTTCTAAGCAGACACACTGGCTTGTGGTGACTGGATTTATTTTTAAAGTCTTGGCTTGAGATTAGCAAAGTTTTTCAAGATTTCTTTAATGGTAGTAGTATGCATGGATTTTTTTCATGATACATGAGGGTTTAAGAAATGAAAAAAAAATCTGGACTCTTGAAATAAATTAAGGCAACTGACTGTCATCTAAGGGAAATATTATTCTTAAAAACCCTAATAATTTCAGTTAAAGTAACATAACTGCTTCTGAATAAAACTTGGGATGTGACTAATTTTAATAAGCATTACATGAAATGTAAATAAAATACTTAGGTTTGAGTTTTTTAGGTTTTTAGTAACTTTTTTTAGTTTTTAATAACCTTTTCTTGGTTTGGTGGCTTTTTTATTTTTGTTTTCTTATGTGCCTCTACCATTCCATGGTGATGAACTTGTGTGGTATTAGTGGCAATAAGTCTTCCTCTCAGTTTTGAACTTGTTCAAGGGGTTTTGGTGAGTTAATTTTGGACTAACTCTGTTGCTGGTCAGGTGCCATCTGCCTTCCTGCCACCGGGGAAAGCAAGAGGCCAGTGCCAGAGGGCTGTGCCAGTGCCCTGTGACATGGGTGCCCGTCAAGGAGAGCTCATTTAGCACATCCCAATCACATGGGACTGAGGTGGCAATGCACAGCCATGTTTCTGCACAGCCCAGCCAGGTTTCTGCACCCCTGCAGAGTCTCCCTTAATATAATGGGGCTGCAGGTGGCAACAAAGCTCTGCACAAGGATGTCCCTTGGGTGGCTGCTGCAGAGTTTTTGATACTGTTGAGTGTGTCCCTTTCAGAGATGTCTAATACAAAGCTGCAGTTGTGGAAAAAATGCAAGTCTACAAAATGAGCCAAAAATCTGTCCATAAATAAAAATATAAAACTTGGCATTCATGTAAATCGCTTACTAGTGAATTAAAGTTTGGGATCTGACCCATTTTAATAAAGATCTGGAGTTTGAAGGCAAATGCTTATCTCTAGAGAAAACCAAATCTTGTTACCTCACTTTCCTGAGTGAAATCCATTCACAAAGCGTAGTTGTTGCCAAAGCACTTGGAGATCATGAGATAACCCTCTTGACCTGAAGAAGAGAGAGTGTCAAGGCAAAAAGCCGTAGTTAATGACCTGGGTCAGCTAATTACAACAAGCGTTTTCTGTTCCCTGATGGCTCTTTGACCTCCATTATCCTTCCTAAGTGTTCTTTGGATCTTTAGCAAGGTCTCGTCCTTGCTCTACAGGCTGAATCTAGACCCATCCTCAACTACTGCTCATTGCAGGTTTTGCATCCCCACCCTGTGCCTTGTCCCTGCCAGCTGCTTTCAGAAATGGTTCATGTGGAGATAGAGGGGAGGGTTAGTATGTATAGCAAAACAACAAGAGAGGGATTTGTGACCTAGGAAAGAGGCTCCACCTATCCCTCTGTCCTAGATCTTAAACTGGAGTGGGTGTGTATAATTGAGGAGTAGATGTTGTGGCCAAAGGAGGAGGCAGCTGTGTGAACTGAGCATCTCATTCTGAAAAGAGGATGAAGTCAGAACAAACTACACAGTGACAGATGGCCTACATCAGAAACCAGATGGCCCAGTGAGTCCCACTAGTCCTGTCATGAAACAGCAAGCAGAGAAGAAGCCCACAGTGTACCCAAAATATTGTTACCCTCTTGTGTGAGGGCCACTCATGGTTTATAAATGGTGTTTCACTTAGAATCCCAGTCTGTGATGCCTGATTCATGAGCCAGCTAGGGTTGCTTGCTGGCAGGGTTACAGATCTGAGCCCCATCTTACTTACACAAATACATCTATACATGGCTCATCAGCCAGCATGCCTCAGCAGCTTTCAGGCCAGGCTGCCTTACAGGCTGTGCAGATCTACCTCATCAGATGTTAACACTCAGTTGAGGTCTTATCTAATTAATTGTATCTATAGATGAGCACCGCAGCTGCTTCAGGGTGTAGGATTATGAGCAACTGGCTGCTTGTTTACAAACGTGTGCAGTCTCTGTTACCTTCACCAACCATTCTTTCCCTCAGTGCTCCACCATGGACCTGAGAGCTGTGATCAGGAGCCTTCTCTGACCCCTCAACAAGGCAATGTGCCTGCACTCTGCTCAGGCACCCTGGCACTGACTCCTTGCCCTTCCAATTTGTGATGTGTGGAATCACGATAATATCAAAATTAAAAAAATGTGTTTTTCAACTCCTATTATGTCTGCATTTGTGAGGTCTTGCCTCTTCCTACCTTGGATGTAGTAGGAACCATCCAAGACTTGGAAAACTTAAAACATGAACCGAGAATGATGTGAAGAAAAACAGATTTATAGCTAAAATGTCCCACAAATCCAAACCCCATCTGGTTGGTGGGATGTCCTTGGAAGGGATCTCAAAGTGGTTCTGAAATGCTAATCTAGGACTGAAGTTCTGACCTACTGTTGTAAGTTTATTAAGAGTAGTTTTGTACATATGTGAACACATGAAAACTTGCTGGGAGGGATTTGTGTATTTTGTATATGGGGCTTGTATTTTTCTAATTAGAAGCTTAAAGTTCTGTTGGTCATTAGGGCAATATAGTATCCCAATATATAAGTATGTGCACCTTCTAACAGTGCATTAAGCACTAACTTGTCAACAATTTAGAGACAGTACAGTACAGACTACATAGCTTTGGCTGGCACTTAGATTAAATGGAGAGGTTTCCCCTTTCTCATTAAATCTGGCACAGTAATGATAGTGATTAAAACCACTAACACTTGGAAGAGTAGTCAGCTTTTTTCTCAGGAGAGGCTGTATTTGAGAGGAAACTAGGGATCAGAATTCCTGTGTTGAGTCCGTTGGATCATGAAAATGTGTGCCAAGGGCACCTTTCTTGTCTAGGAGCACCGAGTTCAGTGTACATCTTCTGCATCTCTCATCTCAGACACTGAGTGTGTTTGAAATACAGTGCCGTTATTTCTGACACATCTGTATTAAATGTGCAAAAATCAAACATTCATATTTGAAACATTTGCAGGTCTGGTTTAGTAATCGTCGTGCCAGATGGAGGAAACAGGCAGGAGCCAACCAACTGATGGCTTTCAACCATCTGATCCCTGGAGGATTCCCACCCAGTGCCATGCCGACTTTGCCGACGTACCAGCTCTCTGAGCCCTCCTACCAACCCACCTCCATACCCCAAGGTACAGTAGCCCTCAGGTACTTGGTTAAAATAGTGTGATTGGGGGGGGGGGTTTCCTATGCTCCTCCTTTGTTGAAATAATTTCTTTTCTAATGTGTTGGCTACTTTAGTGTCTGACTCAGGGAGGACCCTGCAAGCCTGCTTATTTTAAGCACGTAAGAACTCAGATTTTTTTTGCTGCAAGAAAGGGGTGGTTCCATGTGAAGGGTGATCTCCAGAGAAATAATCACCTTCTGCCCAGCAGACATGCAGCTTTGGTAAAGTGATGGACATTCATCCCTGTCCTGCCACTGCATTGCCCTGCTTTGCTGAAAGTGTCTGGTGTGATGTAGAAGGAGACCAGGTGCACTCTGTTGTGACTATCAGTGATGGAGCATTGGAACTCCTGTAAATACTCTGAATATTTATCTGATGGTGGGGAAAACAGCTATTGAGACGACCTTGTTTCACATCAGACAGTAGCCAGTTTCAGAAGGGTCAAAATTTTTCTTAATGTTATCAGAAATTCTGTGAACTTTGATGGATTTGAGTGGGAGGGAACAGACCCTCAAATCTAGTCTTTGTTAGATTTTACTATTAAATGAAAACCTTATGAGTGACATTTTATAAAATAAGTTATGTGCTCTTATTGCTTCCTCCTTGAGATTTGGCTCCTAACTCTTGGTGGAGGTTCCAATTGAGGGAATTTTTCAAAGCCCAGGGCTTCTCCCATCCATTGCTTGACTTGATACAAACCATGGTGGGATTTCTGAGCTGTGACCAGGACGGGAAAGCCGGTCTTAGAAGTAAATAAGTATTTTCCTTTACTTTTATATATAGACACATATAAAAAATATTGCTGACAATATGTGCTCACTAAGGGCTGTCTGAAAAACCACATGTCTGTTGTTATGATATTTACAGTCTGTTTAAGGATTTTATGTGTAAACTCACAGGCCAGTTAACTATCCAGCAATATTATAGATTTACTTTTCTACTTAACCAGTGTTTAGATGCAGGTTCTGATGCAGTTCTCTTAAGCTGAGATTCACATAATGAATTTATTATGCCAGAAGTAAAGGAGGAAAACACATCAACATGTTTCTTCTGCTTCCAGCCGTGTCTGATCCGAGCAGTACCGTCCATAGACCTCAGCCTCTCCCGCCAAGCACTGTACACCAAAGCAGCCTCCCTTCCAACCCAGAGAGCAGCTCTGCCTATTGCCTCCCCAGCACCAGGCATGGATTTTCCAGCTATACAGACAGCTTTGTGCCTCCGTCCGGGCCCTCCAATCCCATGAACCCTGCCATTGGCAATGGCCTCTCACCTCAGGTCAGTCCTGTGTTTTCAGACAGAGGATTTGCTGTATACCAGAACCAAAGAGTCTATTCCCTCAGGCCACAGTATAATGAATTGCCAAATTTAAACCATAATGTATTCTTTATATAAGCCACATGATTTCAGTTTGCTGGTTTCCTTTTTTTTTTTAATTTTTTTTTCTCCTACTGGCTGAATGAAGAGTCATAGCTTATATTTAATTTCAACTGTTTTATAATGGAATCATGCAGACTTCATGTTTGCATTCAGTTGTCAAGCATTTGTAATGTACTGCTCTTCTCCTGAAGATTCATGGCTAGGTACAGAAAACAGATCTTGTATTTTTTCTGTGAATAAAATATCTCATTGATACCTCATCAAGATTTTATCAAGTGGTCCAGGAAAATTATGGGCAAGTTGTATGAAGAGAGTTCCAAGGACTGAGAAATGTGTATTGAGATGACCTATAATCGAGTTATAAATAGATAAATTAGGAGTATTACTGCTCTTTGGCAATGTGTAAATGCATGAATGCCATAATTGTTTTTCTAATTTGCGTGAGCTCTTTTAAGGAAATCAGGTTAATAAATTGCCTCGATAATTGAGTGTCAAAAGATTGGTTACATTTTCCTACACATGGCATCTGTCTGAAGCTGACATTATTAGTTAAAGCTTGAATAGATGGTAGTTTATTTTATTAGCAAGAGCTTTGCCCAGGTGATGGGAAAGAGATGTCCACCAAATTCTGAGGAGTCACAAAGAGGATGCAATCTATAATTGCAATCAGGAGTCTCTTCAGGGCTGAAAGTGAGAGTTTTAACAGCTTTATCTGCTTTCTACCCTTTTTTCCTCTCAGTGGTTAGAAAAACAGAGAGAAGCTCAGAATGACACAAATGAAAAGTGAAAAGACAATTATACTCAATTACACACTAATCACTGACTATCACCACTGCCTAAGCAGGGAGAGGGCATTCTAATAGGCAGAAAATGAGATTTTAATGGCACAAAGGGTGGCCAAAATAACGACTCGTATATCTTTGCCTCCTTCGTTTTCTTCAACTTGTGGTTTGCATCTCGGGAGTGCAGTTCCTGGTTCCTGTGCAACGGTGATAACTCTGTGCAGCTGAAAAGTTCAAAGGCATGGGAGTTGAAAAGAATGAATAACAAAGGCAATGAAATAAACATTTTTGCCCAAAGGCAAAAAGTTCATAAACCCTTTTTTGTAACGGTAAATGTAATTAAGATTCACAGATTCCTATAGCATTGAGTGGGGTACAAAACTTTATGGCTTGAAACCTCAGGAAAAAAATACCACCAGAAAACAAATGGATGTACTTCCAACAAGACTTGAATAGATCTCGTTTGAAAGAATTGTGATTTTTAAGTGAGAACTTCAACAAAATCCATGACATTATATTAGCTGTTTCTGTTTTATTTTTTTTTAGTGGCTAGTTTCATAGTGTGCAAGGCTTCCACATTTTTGACATGATTATCTATTTGGTTTTCAGTGTTAATCCATAAAAAGTAGTTGTTAGTGTCAGTTTAA
The DNA here is from genome assembly GCA_013400495.1 of Nicator chloris. Classification (NCBI taxonomy): domain Eukaryota; kingdom Metazoa; phylum Chordata; class Aves; order Passeriformes; family Pycnonotidae; genus Nicator; species Nicator chloris. The sequence goes on from WAAE01016081.1 coordinate 143,563, forward strand.
ATGTGTGTTGGTTCTGATTATGGAAAATGTGATTTTTTTTTTCCCTTTCACAAAGCTTTTATTGTCTGTGACACAGAAGTGGAGCACAACAGTAAAGAAATCTTGTGATGGCTGGGCAATATGGGACAAAAATGTGAGGCCAGGTCTCCTCCTGCCAAAGTCTTGCTGATTTGAGGTTTGATGTAATCAAAAGGAGATTCTGTGCCTTTTTACACCCAGCCCTGTCTTGACACTGGGAGACTTCTGTTGTTGGTTTGTCTGTTTGTTTGTTTTCCTTAGACTTCTGAAACCTTTTTCTAACCCAGTGTTTAGTTCTGGTTGTGTCCAGCAACTCTACCAACAGGTTTAGGGAGATGCTGATCCCCCTAAATGCTGATTCATTGCTCAGTACATAGAGGAGATTGCTTATATCCATTTAGATTTTGAACAACTCCCTGGCAACTGAAAGATTACCTTCAACAGATGTTAAAAATCTTTCCATCAAACAATCAAATGAAAAACCCAGACCTAAATTCATGTGGCATTACCAACAACTCCTCTATATCAGTTTTGGTGCCTAAACAATGAGTTAGAGACATGCATAAAATGTACAGAGGTATAAAGTGACACACTCAGATTTTGTGTTTATATAATGCAGTAATACATCCTCAAATATGTAAATTATGTGCAACAAATTGTGGGACTCTAGCAAAGCAGTGAAATTCTTGATGGCCAAAGAAGCCTCAGCTGCTGGTCACAATGTTGATGTGTGAAGTGTCCCTTAGTTATGGGGTGTGTCACTGCATCTCCTCTCCATGCTTCCTCAGGGCTCTTCCTGAGCTGCTGAAAGAGAGGCTGAGGTAAGGTAAAGTTGAAAGCCAGCTCTGCTTTTGGGGTTTCATGAGAAAGGGAGATGGGAGTTTTCCTGCTGAGCGGGCATGTTGCACTGCCCTGCCTGTGTGCGTGGAATTTAGATGAGAAAGAAAGAGAGTCTATTTACTAGCCAGTGCATTTTTTACCACAATAAATCTGGGTGTGTGAGCAATTAACATAATGTTTCCACCCATCCATGTGTCTCTTGCAAGCAAGTGCTCCTGACAAACTGAGTCTAAAGCTGAATTTGTGGTGGCTGTAACAGGGAGTGGGAATGGGGGCTTTGTCTGAACCCCAGATAATATTTTGTCATTTAACAAAAAATACCCTTAGAACATACAGAACAAAATCTAATACTAAGATACACAGGATCATATTCTTAGCAGACTTAAACCTCTTTCTCCTCTTTGTCATCCATTTATTACAAATGAGGGTCTGGCACAAAGGTGCCAGGGAAGCATTATTTTCTATGCAGAATGGTTCCATTCTAACTTTTTTCTTGAATATGATGGACAAATATGGTGTTTAAAGCAAGCACTGGTGAAGGCAGAAGACAAACAAAGACACCTGGGGTGATGTAATGCTATTTTTATTGTGTTAGCCTTGAATTTTGGGGTGAGAGGGGACTATATTTCTCAGTTCTAGGAAGCAGAATGCTCCATTACATATCTGTCTTGCAAGCTGGGTGTTGAAAAGTTGTTGATCTTGCTTAAAAATATAAGTGAACAGAAAGAGTTCCACCTTGTTTAATACTTTTTAACATCAAGACAAGATCTGCAGATATCCTTCAGATGACTGATTATTCTCCTTGCTCATCTGGTTTATTCATTCCTACCTGGATGTGGTGAGAGAAGCTCTGTCTTGCAGGCATGCAACGGGTTGACTTTTGCTGGAAAAAGTCAGGGATTAATGTCTTGGGGAGCTGGCAGCCTGGAGTGTTTGTATTTCATGAAAAAGCAACTCAACTGCAAGCATGCCATCTCAGCCAGAGCTCTTTGAATATAATGTCAGAAAAGAGATTATTAGTGTGTAATATATGTAAATTGCATATTTTTATGTTTTCTATGCCTATTATGCAGCTTCTTGCCTGTCATGCATACATTTATGGGAATATTGTATTTCCTTTTCAAATTAGGTTTTAGTTGCCTGGTGAATTTTCTTTTAACAAATGTTTTTTAACTCAGAATTATGAGGGGATAGCATATCTGGATGTCAATGTATGTATACAGGATTTAGGCATGCTTTTGGATTGGCATGGCACTTTATGATTAGTGGCCATCTCTGTCTTTTTGCTGTGAAACAGAACAGTGGCTGCAGAAACACTTGTCTCACAACTGCAGGTGTATGGTCTTAGTAAAGGGCAGATTGTTTTAAAGACAGGATATCAGTATTTTGAGGTGCTTTATTTAAGATAAGGAGAAAGGCTTTTCCGGTGTACATCGGCATCCCCTGACCTCCTCATGTGTTTTTTGTTAGTGTCAGAGCAGCAGAGTTTGCCCTACACCAGGTCAGGCAGGTTTGCTGGTTTGGAGAGTGCCGTTCTGGCTGCTGTGGATTCAGGAGGAGCAGCAATACTCTGCTTGGATTGCTGCCCATGAGGCTCTGTGCTTCCTTTATTTAACCTGTAGGATAGTTAACCTGTAAAATAATCCAGGCTTAAACAGTACTTCAGTGACAAGAATTTACTGGGAGAATAACAAATGTGTGTAACCTGTCTCCTGCAAGGCATAATTTTCTTTCCTCCTTGCCCTCTAGAAAATTTCTCAGATTTACTCTTTCCTCTTCCTTGCCTTCTCCCCCCATAATCAAATCAAACCTGTAGCTTTAAAGGCTGCAGTTTTAACAGAGGAAGTGAATTGAGTATTGAATGGGCTGTGTAGGAGATCATAACAGCCTTTAACAAAGTTTGCAGTTTCATGCCATTAGCTGGAGCTCAGGAATAATCTTGATAGGAAAATCTCAAACTTTTCCATGAACAGTAGTAAAGATGCAAGCTGTTTCAAGGTTTCTTTCTTCTACTGTCAAAACATTTCACTGCCTGAGTTTAAGAGTTACCCTGCAACTCCTTTTGGTGAGAGAGATCTTAGGCAATGCCCTTCTCTTAAGGCTTTGAGAGCACTTGGTTTTCATTAACCTGATGTATGGAACTGATAGCAGCTGTCGAATCACTTAGATATGTTCATATTGTCTTGTTAGCTCTGTTTTTAAGGGAGGCACAGGAACTAGGGCTAAAAATGTTCATACCCTCATTAAGAGGGACAAGAGCAGTGAAAAAAGGCAACTATTAATTCATTATACTTTTCCCTATACCTTCTGCTGGATTACCTTGAACTGGTTGCCCACAGAAACATTTCATTTGGGTTCAAGTCCCACAGCAATGATCTTTGGCACAATGTACTTGGCTTTGAGAGCTCTTTGCCTAATGACCCAAGAACATGAGACGAGGCATGGATTTCTTGGGAGTAAGGAAGTTAATTCATGTGATATAATTTTCATGAACATGGGTTTTTGTTCTTTTTTTTTTTAATTTAAAAACAGAAGTTCAGACAAGGGGGTTGATTATTTTTTGTTTCTGTGAGTAAAATAGATGAGATTCAATAGTTTTGTAATTGTTACTGTGTAAAAATAACGACATGTATTATTTCTTTTGTAAATATACTAATATTTTATATAAAATATTCTGTATTTTATATAAGTATACATTTATAGATAATATAACATATGTACTAAATACATTAATATAGCAGAAAAAACCCACAGGTTACGGCATGTTTTTGGATGTCCACCTTAACTTTTCTCTTTCAGTTTGTTTTGCTTTCAACTCTAACAAATCCATACATCCCAATTGTTGAGGGAAGGTGTCTGAGAGCTGAGCTAGTGACAGCTGGGCTGGTGTTCATAATAGCCAGAATCTTTCCTTTGTGTTTGGAGCTGAATAGAAGGTGGGAGGAGGAGAGTTCACAGGCAAAGAACAACCTAATACCAAATTTAGACTCGTTATGAATTCTTTTTGGGTAATATTGGCATAGTTGACCATTTAAAGTCATTAGACTCCAGTCTCTGAGGCTGCCTGAAAAAGTTGTGAGATGTTTAATTGTATAGATATGCTTATATATTCATAAATTATACCTTCAACTTTGACCTTTGTTTTTACCTTTTCAGTCATCTTTGGTTGCTTTTCATACCAGGGGCTCAAGAATTAGCTGATCTTAGAGTTATTTTGGTGATGGTACCAAGTTCTGGGACTCTGTGATATAGCACTTTAAAAAAGACATGAGTTTTGTGACAGACCATAATAATGTTTTGAGTAATGTTTGGTAATTCTCTGTAGGTAAAAATTGATTTAATGAAAGAATCAAGTTATCCTCCTAATTATCCTAAATGTGCACCAGTGCACCTTGTCTAATTCCAGTGTGGCTCCCGGTGATACCTGGTGGTGTGAAATCAGTATGAGGTCTCATTTGGTATGAGTATGCAGAGGGTCACATCATCAATGTCCAAAGTCAGTATGTTGGCTCTTGTTTTCATCAACCAAGTATGTGCTTGCCAGCTCTTGCCATTTGATAAAAAATTGCTTTGTGTCAGGTTTCTTGTGTTCAATAGAAATATTCATATATAAAAAATGAATCAGCAACGTGGTTCCAGGATGCCATAGATATAGATCCATATAGCTAATTAACTTTAATTATTCCTCTTAAATCTCTCATTATAGTGCATGATAACAATCCTTTTTGTGTTCTTTCTGGTGCAATATTTTGTTTTTTGAGAGATTTCTCTACAGTGAAGAGAGCTAACAGCAGGTAATGCCATTCATCTCGGAAGGAGTTTAAAATTTTCCGTGTTAGTGATGAATGAGGGTATCTGACCCACATCTGTTTTACATTAGAATGGAACATTGCCCTGACATCGTTAGGAGCATTTGTCAAGATTCCCTGGACAGAGCTTCTGTAAATTACATGCTGCAAATGTGTCAGGGTCAGATAAGAGGATATCATTAACTGTGCTAAAGTTTACTCATGGTTCTGTCAGTTCAACTTAATATGTTAACTGCCACCCATTTTCTTTGAGCTGTTTCATTAAATCTTTCATTCACAGGAGGGGAAAAATAGTATCACTGTACCCAAAAAAATATTGCACATGTTCTTTTCTCATAAATCATATTAATTGCAGGCATGGTCGCAAAGCATATTAAACACAGGCATGCGTAAATGAATTAAAACATATGAGAATTTTATTGTGCCTAGGGAGGGTCCTACATCCTCAAATACTAACCATGTTAACAGCCAGAATGTTTCATTTCAATAAAATAAACTTTTTTTTTTAGTTTAATAGCCTTTATTTTGGTGATAATAGAAGTATATTCCAACAGCTGATAATGGACCAGACATTGCGTTCATGCCTTCAAGGCTTTCATCACTCGAGTTCTCTTTCTCGATCCAATCCTCAGCTGGTGATTCTGTGCTGACTCCACTGGCAAGGGATTTGTCCTAATGAATATTTTGGCTTGCTTCAGATGTGTTCTCTCAGAAAAACTTTTCTGTAGAATTTGGTTGCTGCAGTTCACTGTGTTCTGTTTACTTAATCTTTGTTTTCTAATAGAATGATTTTATCAGTTATGTATTGCATTTTATTGTATAAACACAAAGCCTGTGTATCAATATTCCTGTGTGTGTTTTATAAAAGGTAAGAACAAAATATATGTAGCTAAAAAAACTTGAATCTGATTCCCACCCCCCCCCCCCACCATTTATAGGAGTTCTACTCTAAAATAAATTGAATAATTATTGTATCACTGTAATGTGGTGTTAGCTCAGCCCTTGGATTTTGGGTCGAGGTTGAATATTTTCTATCTCAATTATTATAAAGCAATCATGTCTGTTTACTTCCTTAGAATTATGCTGTTTCATACCCACAGAAGACCTGAGCTGCAAAATCCAGATCCTTGTGTGTCTCCTGTGCAGAGCTAAGCTGAGGGTGCTGAGCATCTTACAGATGTGGCCCGTTAATGGATTTCTAATTGATTAGGTGAAAGTTAGCCATGCCCTTCCTGTAACTCCTTGTATGGGTGAGAAGGTCATGGCTCATACCGTAGCAAAGACTCCTGCCCTGAGGCTACTTCCCTTAGAGCTTTCAAAACAGACATAACCAAAAATCAAATTATTTAGATACTAATCAACTGCAGGATGATTCTGAAGGCCTCTGAGGGAGATATTTCTGGGAAGTTGGTTACTGTTCAGACTTCAGTTTTCTCCAGCTCAGAGACAGACAGCTCAGTCAGTTCTGCTTCAGAATATTTACTAGGTGCACTTAATAAAGTGATGCCTAATTATTTTATAATTTAAAAAAATTACAGTAAATCTCACCAAATGCTAAATTTAGTTGTCAAAGAAACGAAATCTCTATCCAAATAGAGTTGTTACTGATGTTTAAGTGGCGTTTGAGACTGTCTGGACCCAGGTTTAAATTTCAAGATAAATCTCTAATCCAAAAGTTTTTCAGCTCACTCTTTTTGCTGGCAAAGTCCAAATAATTTTGCCTTGGGTTTTATTCTAATGAAAATGTTAAATTAAAAAAAACCCCAAGCAACCTCTAGTTGAAAAACACAGTTGATAAAATAGTTATTTACCCAAATTAACAGTTGGTCCTAAAAGTTCTGGCAGACAGTACCGATGTGAGAGCCCTGAGGCAGAGAAGAGTTCCCCTGTGACATGAGCCCAGCCCAGCCCCTTCTCCCTGCTCTTGAACTTGGAACAAAACATGGGGAAGTCCTGTAAATATTGGTGTCACCATGGCCCTGCACAGCAATGGAAAGGGTTGTGCACTTGAGATTTCTGATAAACCCCTTAAACCGCATTTTAAACTGTAGTCAAAACCATGATACTCCTGCCAACATAAATATTCCCAACGTAGTAATTTTCAATGTAAATGTTTAAGTTATCCAATTTTTTTTTAGTTCTTTCTCTTCTTTTAGCTCTATTAGTGTTAATTTCGAAGGACAAGCATTAATGTAACTTAAATGAACATAGGTTCTAATACTGTGTCCTGCTGATGCAGTGTCAGGTTATTAAGCATGCTACATTTTGGACCATATCAAATTCCAAAGTTATATGAAAAATATTTGGAATTTCTGAAACAGAAAATCTTGCTAAAATAATATGAGTTTTTATACTTTTCAGAATCAATTTTTAGAACAAAAACTTGAGAGCCCAGTATTTTCAACTTTTGGAGAGTTTTGGCACAAAATGATGTACAGATAAGATGATTTTTCAATCTGTGGTGATTTCAGAGTTGATTTTTTATTATTAACTACAAGTTCTTTTAACAGGTTTTGGACATTGAATGCATTTGTTCAATTAAATAGAGAATATCTTACATCCTGAATCCAAATTCATCTTATTTTTATAACTTAAAAGTTGTAAGATTTCAATATCTGAATGCAGTCTTTGCATATATTTTGGAATTTCTTTTTGCATGAATGCTTCACTTTGTGAAACATTCAGCAAATACCACCAGTTAAATTCAGGATTTTCAGCTTAGCAAATCAGAAGTGAACATTCCAGTGCTCTACATAGTAACTGGATTTCTTTCTCAGCATGTTTTTTTCAGTGAGATATCTTGGATGCAGTTGATGCAAAGATATTTTGTGTTCTCCATGCAAGGATCTAGGCTTCCCTTTCTGAACTACTCTGTTTCTACTTTTTGCTCTTTTCCTAATCAGACCTGTAAAAACTTGGTAGGTATTCTTTCCTACCTAAATCACTATCCCTGGTTCTTGTTTCATCTATTTATTAAAAAAAAAAGGCAACAAGAAGCAAATGACTCAAGCTCCCTGCAATAATAATACCTTTTAGTTTGTGATGGAAAATAAGTACAATTCCAGGAGGAGCATTAGAACTTTAGGCAACAGATATTTCTTATGAGATTTAATTTAGTCTTTAAAAAATAGACTCCAATTTTAAAAAACTTTCTTTAGTTTATGGCAAGAATTGCTGCAAAGCAAAATGATTATCAAATAGCACAGGTCAGATAATTATAATGCCTTTTTGGAGCAAGAACAGCCTGTGATTTATCACAATATGTAGTTTTGGCAGAAGCTGTATGTCACCCATCCGTTAGAAGGTGCAGAATGTTTGTCAGGCTCTGAAGTGTAGTTTATTTCAGCAAAAGTAAGCTAATCTCGGTCATACACTTATTTTCAAAGTGTTCTATAGTGGCCAGGAAAGGAAATGTTTACCAACCTGCAGTGGGAGAGATTTTTGAACAAGAAGAACTTTTCACTGTAATTTCATGCTTGAAAACACAGATGCTTTGGAAATTTTTTCTTGCTCTTCTACTGGAAATTATGGCCTAGAGGGCTGGGCTTTTATAGGGACAAGCATGTATTTTCCAGTAAACTCTCTTCAGCCACTGATTTCGAAACTGTCCCTGAAGAAACAGCTTAATAACAGAGTCACAGCTGACTTGAAGTTGCTCTGGAGTGCCTGACCCCTTCTGTTGTGTCCTCTAACTCAGATGGTGGAATGAAAAACTGGCGTTAGGACCAACACTTTACTCTTGCACATTCATTTCTTTACAGCATGCGGGGCATGCAGCAGCAGGGGTATGGCTGCTCTGCCCCTTTCCCAGCACCCAGAACATCAGGATTTTGTAGGGTTCTTTGTTACTTCTATCAGTAGTGCTACTGGGCTCTGCTCCAAACTGATTTCATTGTGGTGGTTGCTGATGTTGGAGAAGAAAATTGTGTGAGCTTTTCCACAGTTTTTTGATGTTTGTAGATCATGCAGGTCACCATGGTTAAACAGTCACTACTTGCTTGTTGTTCTCTTATAATTTAGTCCTCAAGGAATAAACATCTGTAGAACTCTCAGCTGGGGCTGGGATCAGGCACTGTAAAACCATAAAAGTTATAAAAAATATTATTCCTTATTTGCCCCAGTATCATTTCTTATTCTTGTTAGCCATCAGATTTTATTTTGGTGGATGATGCAACCAAATTCTACTTCCTCTTGGGATTAGCTACTCAAAGCACAATTCAAGTATCAAGTCTAATTTGTTTAGGAAATCAAAATATAGATTTGAGAACTTCTGTGGTTCTGTAAGCAATGCAGTTCTTCATATATTTTAACTCTTTCTATTATTCTACCTCTTAGGTAATGGGACTCTTGACTAACCACGGTGGTGTGCCTCACCAGCCCCAAACTGATTATGCCCTGTCCCCTCTAACGGGGGGCCTGGAGCCCACCACCACCGTGTCAGCCAGCTGCAGCCAGAGGTTAGATCACATGAAGAGCTTAGACAGCCTGCCTACATCCCAGTCCTACTGCCCGCCGACCTACAGCACCACGGGGTACAGCATGGACCCCGTCACGGGCTACCAGTACGGCCAGTACGGACAAAGTGAGTACGGCACCTTCGCACTGGGGAGGGCACCCAGCTACCAGCGGCCTGTGCTGTCTGTCTGTCTGTCTGTGAGGAAGGGATTTCTGAGCAGAGATCCTCAGGGCTCACTGCTACTTCTCCTCAAAGCCGTGCGCTGGTGAGATAGCTGATTGTTCGAGCAGGATTTCTGCTGCATAATTATTTTCTTAAGTGATGTCAACAACATCTTGATGTTATTAATTGTTGAGACATGAAACCTGATTGCCATTAGGTAAAACATAAGGGTTGTCCAAAATGAAATAACCACTGGCATTCCACTATTAGAAACACATGTTTTTAATGAGGTCAGCTCAAGAATCATTACAGTATATAATCCCAGATACATAGAGTTTTGTCAAACTTGTCCTAGGAATAAAAATATTAGTCCCTTTCCTTTGATATATCAGTATTAAATATGACATTGTCAACCTGTAGTTGGCATGGCCCCATGCTGTGAGGTTGTCACAGCATGACTTAAAAAGCTTCTTTTGCTTTTTTTGCAGGTGCCTTTCATTATCTGAAGCCAGATATTGCATAAATGAACTGTCCACTTCAAGTTAAAGCTGGTCTTGTTTTCCGGTCTCACTCCAAGGCTTGGATATGAGGGATCTTCTCAACACAGTGCAGCCTAAACTGCGGCAGTCCCACTGAGAGAATCAAGCTTGTTATGTTCTCTCCAGGCATAGCTTTTAGTAGACTTTTGAAGGCTGGACAAAGCTATACAGAAGACAAAGGCCACAAGCAATAATGAATAAATGTGACATGCTTCATTATGAGTGGGTATACAAAACAGAGCAGTATTTAACATCACAGCCAGGCAAACATTCCATTTTTTTGTTGTTGTTGAAATTAATGTGCATTGATTGGGACAAATGGAACATTTTGAAACTAAACTTAGAGCACTTACGCTCTTTGTACTCTGACTCATCTGACATCCAGTGCTGACTTTAGTCTAACTTTAAAACAGCTCAGTTTCGGAAGCAAGGTTGGGAGAGCCTCTCACTGTACACACTGGAAATTGTCATCAAGAGGAAACTTCACAGTCACTAGGAAGCTGAATGAGTGCGAAAGACTTCCTGAGCAACTCATTGGTTACCTTACATTGCTTTTGTAATCAGCTTGCCAATAAATGTCACTCACAGGTTTTGCTTTACCAAGAGAGGAGATCTTGTGTAACATAAAATCCAGACTTTACCTTTTTCTATGTGTTTTCCCAGTGTGTTTTACCTTTTTAAAGAAACATGGGAGACAAAAAGCCCTCCAACAATGCGACTGATTTTTCATAACTGCCTAGCAATGTGCAATACTGTGTACCTCACACAAACTTTGGGATCATCCAAAGTCATAGATAGAGAATCAGAACTATATTTTTGCAGGTACTTTTATTTTTGCAGTGCATAATTCCTGATGATAAAATACAGAAATGTTGCAGTCTGCTGGATTACTGAAATCCAGCTTGCTAATCATGATTTAAAGGTCATCTTCAGGAAACAATACGAAGAAATGATTACGTTTACATGTTTTTTAGTGATGTACAGGACATAGAGATGGACCTGTATTTGACACATCTGTTTAAATTATACAGTGATATCCAATATAGAAAGTATAATTATAGGAACCAAGGTTTACAAGGAGTTTGCATCGTGACATTTTAGAATGTCAATAAATTTGTGTTTTGTGATGTTGAGAGGAAGAGGACGATGGAAGGCAGGATTATTTATTTCTCTCTATTCTTGGAGCAAAGAGGGAGGCAGAACACAAATACATTCCTTTTAGAGTTAAGGACTATGAAGTAGTGAGTTAGACTAGGTTCAGTACAGAGGTTAGTTCACACAGTGGTCTTAAGGGTGATGGAAAAATGAAATATTATCTTTGTGTTGCAGCCTCTACAACAAAATGTGTTGTAAAAAAAAAGAAAAACCCAAACACCCACACACACAAAAAAAAAAAAAAAAAGAAAACAAAAAAACAAATGTCTTGCATGTAAAAAGTTCAGTAAATATTTACTATTTATAATGAATAAACATTATGAAGACTTGGAAAGCACTGATGATTTTGTCCTAAAATGTAGTATTGTGATAAATACATTGATACATTTTAATCTGAATATCATGAAGAAATAAACCATGTTATCTTCGATGGAGACTGTATTCATTGTATGAGTGTACTCTGCACACGTCCTGGGCTGTGGGAGCATCGGGCAGCCTCTGTGCCCAGGTACTGCCCGTGTGCCCCGTGGAACACTGTGTGTGTGTGTGTGAGGTAATGAACTCTGCATTTCCTGAGCGCTCTGGGTACCAGCAGTACATCTTCCCAACAAGGGAAAAGAAAAGCCCTTGCCATACATTCAAAAGAAAACAACATAGGCTTAAACCCAGCATGGGTAGGGCAACTGGGATGGCTTCAGAACACGCAGGGGCTTTGTACTCAGCTGTGGGAGGTATCTGTTCTGAATTGTATTACTTTTCCTCAGAAACCTCAAGAATTCTTTAATAGGCCTACACACAAGCTGATTGTAACATGGGGAAGACCCTTCAAAATGGGTGGAGTAAATTTTACAGCCACATCTGTGCAAGGGTATTTTACTTCACCCTAGGCTTGGTGAACATTTAACTTCCTCATTATTTTGTAGGGGATATAACCACCTTGAATTTCTTTCTGCCTTTTTTCCATGTACATTTTATTTTTATTTTGTTCTTTTAAGTCTAGCCGTCTTCCATTGGGAAAGGGAGGAATACATTTCTTGAAAATATGGCGTTAAAAATGCTGAAAAATGGGGAAATGAGATTTTTTTTCCCTTTCCAGTTTCTGTTTCTCTGGTACAGTTTTTAACTTCTGAGACAATTAAAATTTAAAACTCTCTTATTTCCTGCTCTAAACTGCTATTTTTTCTGATTTTTTCAGCGTTGCTTCCAAGGACTTGGCCCTTGGCAATACTCTGATGTCCTAGGCTTGCTGCAAAGGCCATGTAAACTTCTATTTCCCACTTGCAATCCCTTTTCTGTAAACTACTGGATAGAATCCTGCTTGCTTACGTGGTTGGGAGCTGGGTGATGAGTGCTCCATTCCAGGAGGAGTGTACTCTTGTCACAGGGTGAGTGACAAGTGTCACCTTCCTTTTGTGTTCCAGCAGCTGCAGGGATGGGAGAGCTGTGATTTCTCCCCTTTCCCTCAATCCCACTGAGGTGCTTTACTGACCTCACGTTAGGGAATTGGCATTTTGGCTGCTCCATCCTCTTCTCAAGGGTCTCCCAAGCACTTTCTTGTGTGAGAGCCTAATGCAGAGCAGAGAGACTGGAAACAAGGCAGGGAGAAAAGGCCCTGTCCCTGCCCATGGTGAGGGGTTGGAACTGGATGATCTTTAAGGTCCCTTCCAAACTCAACCCTTCTATGATTCTTTGAAAATCATCCATTCTTGTAACAGTCAAGCTGTACAGTGGAGAACTAGGATGAGTTCTTGTCATGGGAAGCGAGGAGCCTGGGGCAGAGCGACTAAGCAGCATCTTGATTTATTTATTATGTGCTGTAATAATCTTTGACATAGCTATAAGGATAACTTGGGATACTGTTGATCCCTTCTTGTTATCACTGTCAAGACTGAAGAGGTTCTGGGGAACCACATGTGTTTCTGGGATATGAATCCTGAATGCTCAGAAAGGCAAAGGGGAATGAGCCTGCCATGGATATTGCATTTGACAGAAAATCCATGCAATTGCTGGAGGAATGTGCTCCCAGCCATGGAGTGCAAACCCCACTCACTTATGAGTGCAGAAAGGGCAGGTCTCAGGGTTCCTCCTCTTATTTTCCTTTTTTCTGAGTGTGCATATTTTACCAGATGGAAATAAATCACCACAGCTGCTTAACCAACTGTCTATCATCTCATTAGAATTGGAAGATTTTGAGAGACAGGTTTTCATAAAAAATTTTTTCTTTGTGTCACAACCATGATTTAAAAATTATTATTAAGTCTTCCCTTATCTAGAAATTACTTCTACTCCCATCACAATACCTAGTGTGTGCACTTTGCCATACTTTAGTGTGTATTGCCATTCCTTTATCCGGGCACTAACGAATGAGCTCGGAAAAGAATAATTTTTAATGACATCTATTGTCCTTTTCCTTAGTAATTTTAGTGTTTCTCATTTAAATAAAAGCTAGAAATAAAAATTTTTCTCCAATAATCACACATGGTTTTCTACTCAGTATTGCTCAAAAGTCTCTATCCAAACAACAAATGCTGTTGAAGTGTATCTTTCTGGGCAATTTTGAAAGGCACAAAATGCCTATTCCAACCTACAAATCTTGACTGAAAATATCTGATTGTCAAGCAGGTCCGTGTCCTCAGAAATCCATTTCTGCACCTATGTGGTATTAGAGTTAAGATTTTAGTCCCTAGCTTAAGGTCTGTGCAAATTAGAACACAAAATATCTGTACAGGTCTGTAATCTGTATCTCCATATGTAATGAGAAAATACAAAGCTATTTATCTTTGCAATTCTAAACCCCACACCAAATTATTACACGCTACTAATATTTATTTTTTGGTAGCAAAGATGTCTGCATTTTCTCAGAAGTATGGCAGACAACAGCATATAAACTATTTGTTATGTCTGAATTCTGTGATATAGTCTCACAGTATATGTAAGAAATGCATTGTCTCTGGTGACTGCTCATGTATAAAGCATACATTTTTGCTGTGTTGGTAACCATGAACATTTTCAACATTTGCTATCCATAAAATCTTCTAGCCTTTAAGTCTTTAAAGTGGATTACTAGAAGTTATCTTTGGATGAAATAAGAAGAAATTAATTTAAGGCAATATCAACGGGACCATCAGAAACCTGGAACAGCTTGAATTTATAAATTTCTTTGTATTATTCACTTCAATGTTCTGCTTAATTGTAAGAAAATCCGAATCCTGATTAGAAGATCCCATTTTTGATTTATTTTCACTTTTCCAATGGCATCTAGATATTCCCTAAAGCAACTGCACAGTCCTAGGGTTATTTAAAGAAGCAAGTGAGTTGACTACATCTGTTCAAGATATTTGTCTCTTGTTAAAAAATAAAACTTGCAGTCTGCTTCTGTGGTCATTGCAGGTAAGAGGCAATTTGACTTGTCAGATATTCACCCCCTATTCTCTCCCAGCACTTCTGGGCAGCTCATCACAGGCAGGAAAATTCTCATCAGGCTCAGGGAGAAAAACACTACAGCTAGGGGATTAGTTTGGTTCAAAAACTTACAGGTATTTGTTATACACACAGGCTTCAAAATCAGGATGTGTACATAGTGTTGGCTCTGATTTGCCATCATGGTTCCCAAAAACAACACTTTGCAGTGTTCACACACAGTTTAAATCTGTGCTCAGTGCATTTATATTGCCTCAGAACCAGTGACTGATTAACCCAGGGTGGCTGTGGACAGCTTGGGCACTGCAGCATTTTGACATGCACTGTTTATTATTCAGCTGCTCCGGCAATGTCACGAAAAATCATAATAAAACTAGGAAGACACATCACATTTGACCTTTGCTGAATAATTTAATAAAGCCAGCTTGATACACAAATGTGAAAGAGCAGTTGCTGGTGAGAGCGGAACTATTGCTTCCTTGTCTGAGAATTGGAAACAGTTCAGAAGCTTTATTAACCATTCGGTGTCTTCATCTTCAGCAAAGTTTGTCCCTTAGGCTATAACCAAATGTTAAGCTACTTGTTTCTCCCCACACTCCCCACCTTTCAGCACTCACACGGGTATCTTTGCTTATGCTGTACATAATTATGGTCTCAGTTCTTCTCATGTCTCTGTACAATTATCCATTTTTTTCCTCACAGACCCAGTTTTATTTACACAAACATTTTTCTCCCCATAGATATGCATTTATTCATAACGATCTCAAATGTACATACCTCTAAAATTTTAGCTTTAAAAAGGTGATTGTTACAGGTACTCTGCCCACTCAAACCATGATATTTTATAATTCAGAAATTCAGAGATGGAAAAAATGTCTTTGGAGCCACCCTCATGTGAGCGTTCCCATGGTCAGTACCAGATTAATTAGCTAAGAGTACAAGTCTCCTGAGATTTTGAAATGTTGTTTTGGCCGCCGTGGCCTGGGGAAGGGTCTGTGGGGCTGGGGGTGATGTGGCTTGCAGGGACCATCTGGTTCTGCACTACATGAGCCATAGAGCACCACTGGGGTCTTGCCCCTCTGTGGAGTTCATGGCACAGAGTTTGACTGAACCCTTTTTCCATCGCCCCATCTGAAATCTCCAGGTGGTGGAAGACACACTGTGCCCTCCGTGTCGTGGCTTCTCCTCATGGCCTCCCTTTCCCTTGTGGCTGTCCAACGAACTGGACTCCTACCAATCTGCAGGTGTCCAATACCTCACCTTTTATCCCAGTGCCTGCACCAGCTCCATAGAACTTCTCTTCACTTGCTCTTCCCAAAGTCTCTGACCGGCAGCACCAGCCCCAGCTGCAGCGCTCCCAGAACGTCACTGTTTCACCTGGCACTGAAACCTGAGGGAAATACCTGCACAGTCAGGGCTGCCTGATTTGAAAAGGGGATAACGAACGTGTGTGAAAAGGTAAGGTGGAGTTCAGCTTTTGCTTTAGAGCCCAGAAGGGTTTCTGAGTGCACAGCAGTGTAGCCATGCCAGGCACGGGCTGGGGGTGGTGGGGGGTCAAGGAGGAACCTGCAGAGGATGTGGGGAGCAGCCGAAACATGGCCCTCACCAGCTGAGAGGACACAGCTCTGAGGAGAGCACAGAGCCACTGCCAGGAGCAGCTTCTGGCCTGCTGGGGCTGGGGAACATGAGGGGACAGCACTGGCCTGGGCGGTGCTGGTGGTGGGCCGGGGCCCGGGGGTGTGTGAGCCATCTGGTGTCTGTGGTGCCAGCACGTCCAGCGGCCATGTGCAGCGGAAACAGCACAGCTTTCCTGTGGGTGGGTGGAGAGACAGCAGGCACCCTGCTGGGAATCCTCTGAGGAACCTGCGGGGGTTTTCTGCTGAGGGCTAGGCCCAAATACAGCGTTCCACATGGGTGTTGCTGTCCTAGGGAAAGCGTACAGTGGGTGGGTGGGGAGATGGTGCTGTGGTCCCTCAGTACCCCTAAAAGTGCATTTTTCTCGTGTGTGTGGTGTCAGCAAGGGGTGGCTGAGGGGAGCAGCCAGGGCAGGGGTGTTCCCAGCTCCCAGAGGTGCTGCCTTTGGGTAGAGCTCAGTCTGTGCTTTGAGAATGGTTGGGAACAGCATGTGTCATTTCTGGAGCTGGCTCCTGGTGCACGGAGCACTGTGCAAAATTATATCCCCCTCCCTTTCAGGTGCCCCTGGCACATGGCAGGGCTATGCCAGTGCTGCAGAGGTGCCAGGTGATCCATGTGTGAGCAGCAACGGGATATGGTGGGGAACAGGATCTCCTGGGGGTTTGCTTGGTCACTGCACTTCCTGGGGCAGACAGCTCCTGTGAGCCTCCACCTTAGCCTGGCTTTGGTTTCAGAGCATTTTGTCAGACCCAGTCACGCTCCAGACTCTGCCTGCCTGTGCTGAGACACCGAGGGAGCCTCAGGTGGGAGGGCTCTGCCAGCCCTGCCAGGCTGTCCCAGCCAGGTGCTGACCCCGGGGACAGGGACAGGGTGCAGGGCTGGCCTGCCCTGCCTCCCTGAGAACCAAGCACAGCAAAACCACCTGTGAGACTCAGTAAAGATACTCTCTTTGGCTAACATAACCCTGTAGATTCTGGGAAATAATTTCTTGGGTTTAGACATGCATCAAACTTGTGGCAGAAATCCTTACCTACCTCCTTTTGTAATCCTTATTCATAAAGGGCTACGTAAATGCCAGATGTTTGAAGGATCTGGAAGGAAACATTTTCTCCATCCCCCATCTACAGAAAAATATAATCTCTGCTAGTAGGGATAATAGCACAAGTGCTCTTGCCAAAGAGGAGCTTGGAGTAGTTAATTTTTTTACTGCTAAATATAAAAAAAAATCTCCCCAAAAGAATACACAGAATAGATAAACGAGCTCAATCTTATGCCCATGTGCACCCATTTACCTTTGATTTTTGGTGGAAATTTTAGGTGTGTGAGGACCCAGAGATAGCAAAGATGAGTGAACAAGACAATTCTGATCTGTGAAACTACAGTTCTGTTACTTCTATTCTGATTCTGCTCAAGTTCATCAGGAAAGATTAACTTTGGCAGCTTATTCAGTGACTAAATCTTGATATTTTTGTGGCTTAATTCATAACATAACTGTAAGCTATTGCCCTGTGTTTATATTTCCCATCCATTTCTCACATTTCCAAAGCATACTGATATGTGATCCTGGCAATTTAGCTACCATAATTGGCATTTTTCTAGGGCCAAAAGGAAACAAATTCCTTATCCTCCATACTTCTTTAATTTCTGAAAAACAACAAGTAACATGGTTAATCCTCCTTTTTGATCTTTTCCCCCCCTTTGAGTTTTTCTTATGGTCTTTTCCTTTTAATCTTTTACGTTCTTTTTAATCTTCACTCATTGTCCCCCTGCATTTGAAGAATTTCATGTACTTACATCTCTAAAAAGAATTGGACCACTTTATGGAAATAGCTCTTTAGGATCTTGTTCAAAGCACCATTATGTACTTTTAACTGTTTGGGGGAGGGTGAAGAAAGGAGAGAAAAAGCAACTTTAAAAGCAATGTTTGTTTGTGTAACCTAGCAGAACATTGATGCAGAAACAGTGTCCGGAAACACCCCAAGTTAAAATAAGACCAGACTACTTTAGAGGAGCAGGAGCATGAATAAGCATCTGCCTTTGATAGGAGTTGATCACATCGTGTGACTCCAGGTGGAGGTGTGTTTGGGCAGGAGGGGCCAAGCAGAGCAGCACAGATGAGCTCTGTGTTTCACCTGTGAGCAGCTCCTCCCAGTCTGGAGGGAATGAGCTGTGCTGTGTGCAGATCCTCTAAAACTTTCCTGCAGAGGACACCATTCCAGCCCCAAGTAAGTCTTCCTCTGTACATCAGCCTTTCTCAGGTGGTGTGGAGACAACTCAGTGGGCAGCCATGTGGAAACTGGTGAAATGCAGTATCAGTTTTGCTAAGGATGGTGTGCTCTGGCCTTGAGAGGCCTCTCCTCTGGGCGACCTGGGCATGTCACAGCAAGTTTGAAAGGGAATGCATGGCATTGAGTTTGTTGGGCCAGGATTCTGGGTTTGTGAGGTACCTGTGGGATGAAACCCTCGTATTGACAAACGTGGCTCAGTGTTAGCACAGTAATTTATCTTCCAGACTTAGGCTGATGAGGCTCTGACTGTCTGAATGCTGGAGAAGGAAAGTTTTTTTGTGCCTTTCATTGAGCACTAGAAAACTGCTTAGGCATGTGAGGATGCCAGTACACTGCATAGCATAAGAGCGTAAGATGATTTAAAACACTTATTTCTAGGACATAAGGAGTACACATCTCAAGAATCAGGCTGAAGCTATGTTTTAAGAGGCAAGGCGAAGCAAAGCGTTCCTTGCTCATTGCATACCCAAAACTGCCATTGTGAATTCACTGCTGTGATTTTTGTCACTCAATTCTCGACTCAGTTGTGGTGTCCTACCCCTCAAAACCCTCTATTTTTTTTTTGTTTTTATTTTGCCAATCTCAAAAGCCCCAGAAACTGGTCAACAGAGGTCATGTGTTTCTCAAGCTGGCAAGAAATTTACAGGGATTAGCATTTGTCCAACTTAATTTATGCAGAATTGCAGGCTTCTTTTACTGAAGCAAATTCTTTAAAAAACAAATGAACAGTAAGAATTTACAGAGTTCTGGAAAAGTTGCAAAACCTAAATGAAAAACCTTTTCCAGTTACATGAATATAAATTGGGCATAGTTCCCCTGAAGATTTTATACTAGTTTAATGCATGTATTTCATTTGTAGTTAGACTGCTGATAAAACTTTTCTTCTGTTGCCTCAAAACAAGATTAGGTCCTCTCAATTTCTTCTCCTTTAGCCACAAATATAGATGAATTAGATCTCTACTATAACTTGACCCCAACCAAGAACAGGATTTGACATTGCTCTTTATTGGAATTTTGAATCTTTTTTCTTTCTATTCTTTTTTTTTTTTTTTAAGGCTGATTTTAAAACAAATAGTTAAAATGTGGAGCTGAGCATTTCTTCTAGAAGTTGCATATTCTAAATGTACTTATACCGTAGTCTGCTGCTCATATAAAATTACAGACTTCACTTTCATCTTTCTTTTTACAAGAGACCCTTAATGACAAATGCAGGCTGTTTAGTGATACCGATATACTGCAATCTTAGCATGTGAATTAGTCATCATACAATCAGTTCAGGGGGTCAGGCCTAAAGAAACAGTGCAGAGTTGGCAAACTGCTAGTCTGGTGATGTGCTCTCCACTTCAAAGTCATGGTGCTTATTCCCCAGAATTCAGATCACAGAAAGAAACAGCTGGTATTGTCGTTTGTGGCAGTAAGGACTTTTTTTTTTGTAGCAAGATAAGGTTTCACTACTTTGTAAAACAACAATTTACTTTAGAGTGACCCAGCCTGTAAAACACAATAGGAAGCAGGAATCCACGGAGCACTGCTCTGCTATTATTATGCAAGTAGACATGACCTGTGACAAACCACACTGGAGAAGACTTAACCTCCTTGCTCCTTGTCTGAAAATATTCAGTGTAGTCCACTTGTCAGTGGCAGTCAAAGGTTTCATATTCCAGAATGACTTTATAAGCAGCTCTTTTCTGTTTGGATATTGCTCTCTTGCATATTTCCAATGTGGCATGCATTTTTGGCAGCACACAGCTACACACTACCAGTCCTAATGCTTAATGCAAACACATTAAAATTTCAATTTTACACCTAAGGTCCAAGGCTGTCAAATTTGAGTTCAAATTTAAGTTTTCATATTCAGCTTGTAGATAGCAGCTGACTGAAACACCACTTTTTTTTTCTTCTTCCCCTAAACCCATATCACATCACATCACATCACAGTGTAGATTTTTAAGTCATTTCACCTAGTAACCTGAGCAGATTTTTTGCCCAGATATTGTGGGGGTAGGGGAATAAAAAATTAAATCATGCATTTTAAACTGCCTGGCAGATGTGTGTCTCAGGGATTTGATATTGTTCTATTATCGTTATTATTCGTAGACTTCACAGACCAGGCAGGCTTATCAGCCAAATGCCTCATTATCAAATGACTGAGACCCGGGAAGTGCTTTACAGCATTCCTTACCAAAAGAGGAGATGGTTCCAGGCCAGACCCAACTCTGCCAGAGCTGGTGGACACAGTCGCACTTCAATGAAGCATCACTTGGGGCCCCTCGATGCTCACTCCCCTCTGTTTTCTGACATGCTTTTTAATTCCCCAAAATGAACCAAACAGCTTTAGCTTCTCTCATCTTGCAATGTGTTCTGCAACTTCTGGAAAGGAACCTGGATGCAAGGAAAAATGCTACAGAACAAAAAGAGCCACAATACAAACCATATGACAACGCCTATTTCTTCATCCTCTTTGTCATGTTGTTTTACTCTTTCCTGGCATTAACTGTCTTCTTTGGTTATGTTCGCTCGAAGAAAGCAGTTTCAAAGCAAGATCCTTACCAGGAGTTCATCGAGGATAGGAATCGGAATAAGAAGTGGAACATGACCCGGCCAGTGGTGGTGAAACTTGACTTTGAAGAAGAAAGTATTCTTTGAACTCCTTAAACCAAAATACTCTGCAAAATGCACCGGAATGTCTCTGCTTCCAAGATCGCAAGTGAAGATCTACACATTTATCTTGTTCAACCGTTACCCTCACAATAAATCAGAGTATTGCTTAAAATAGGTAAAGGAAAAAGAATTTTCTTTCTTTTGTTTGCTTCTAATCCATTTGTTGCTGGAATCTTTATTTTCTAAATTTTGGAGAAATCTTATAAACTTTAAAATGAGAGTGAAAAGTGGACATTTTTGGCTTTTGCTTCCAGTTTGGTGCAACAAGAGTGGGAATCCATCCCACACAGAGACACTGAATTTAAGACAAAGGACGAGTTTGTGTATGCATATACCCACTCCAGTGGAATGCTGTGGCTTCTGAATCCTTCAGACCTGGGAAATGGAGTGTAGTATCCCTGGGAAGTGCCTCCCTGGAATTGCAGAATGCATTTTGCCTAGACCAGCAAATACTATTTAACATGTAAATATAGAAAAGCTCCTCTTGCATTCCCTCCCCTCAAAAATTAATTTCATATGCTATAGCGAAAGATTGAAAAAAACATCTGCAAAATGTAATTAAAATGCTTCTAGTGGAAAAGCAGGTTGTGTGTTCAGTGAGTTTAGAGTCCTTGCCTTGTCCATGTCTTGTATGCATTTGTTCTTCACCAGTTTCTAATTGAAGTGTACGTTTCATTTATAGAGAATGGTAAATACAGCTGATCACAAACCTAACATGGGAAGGGCTTCTCTGTGTCTGCAGTAAATATTTGCTAAAATATTGCACAAGCTTTGCTTACAGTTGTACTGAACACATTATTCTACCATCTGATTTATTAATTTTTCTCCTGCTTAATAAGTATTGAAAAAATAAGAGTTCTGACTTAGAACATATTGCTGTGCTTAATAGAAAAGAACAGTGCTGAAGTGCTTAGTGATATCCTGGATGTGCTATGACACACTGCTCTGTGATAGCACACGTGTTCATCTTCTGAGCCTTTAACTTGCCTCCCTCCGTAGCCAAGGTCTCCCACTAATGGTCTCCACTCGTATCTTGTGTGTAACTGCTTGGATACATTACACAGGGGGCTGCATGACAGAGCCCCTGGCTGCTCAGGGGGCTCTCTGAGCACAGTAATCATTTTCAGGCGTAGGTAGGCTCTCATTTTTCCTTACCGTGCATACAAAGCCAAAGTGGGGCAAATAAATTTCCATGTATGTATATAACTTTTCCTGCTAGTGGAATTTCAAGGTTAAGGATTTGGTTTTTCTAAAGTGTGTAGCCCTCATGATTATGTATGGACTGCTTTAGGGATGTGTAGCTTTTTAACTCTGTTAATATTCAGAGAAAGATTTTATATCTATTCAGCCTGGGCTAAATTATCAGATGCTGTTCCTGTTTCCTGATGGGATGTGTTCTGGTGTGTGTGCAAGCAGGGAGTTTGCTGCTATGCATAACCCTTTCTCATAAAACTAATTTTGCTTCCCGCTTACCAGCATTGAATGCCTGTAGAAGTAGGTGTTGACTCAGCTCAGAGTGCTCTGTCTCTCATAGCTGTGGCACAGGAAGGTAATAAGCATAAGGTGATACTTTCTCAGTTGTACTTGTTCAGCCTTCAAGGATTTGTTGGTCAAACAGGGGCCATCTGAGGCAGAGATCACTCCTGTTGCCTAAATGTGGCAGTGGGATATGTGCAGAATACTGATGTGGAAGGGATGAACACAAGCTTTTCAACAGGCCAGAAAATGTTCACAGATGTACTTTTGCTCGTTTCATCCAACTTCAATTTAAATGGTTTTGACTGTATTAACAAGACCAGAGCTGCAGTTCTTGCACAGATCAGTGTTTCGTCTATGTTAAGCATGTCCTGGCTGCTTCATCTACAGAGTTTGGAGTGGAAAAATGAAAGTTCAAGTTATCTGTGTTCACATCATGCTCCTGACTTTGGAGTATGTGAAATTGAAATCACTTTGAGTGGCTTGTTAGGACTTGGAGCAAATGGGCAGATCGACTCTTTAAAACACAGAATTCTGACTTTTTTTTTGTGCCATGAAAGGCTGTATAAATGTGCTCTCCTGACAGAAGATCTTTTACTGTTTTTATCTTGTAGTCAGTGTTTTTTTATTTTTGCAGTGTATGCTACATCATCTTAAAAATTAAAGATAATTCTTTGAAACTTCCTTCAAACCCATGTCCTTTATTTCTGTAAGCTGTTTCTGCTTTTCTCTGATCAAGCAATTATCAGATCAGCCTAAATCCCTTAAACATTCTTCAGCAATGTGCTGCTATTGTCTGGAGTTTAGGCTTTTTGGAAACATTCACAGTTCGCTTAACAGCAAGACCGCAAGTTCTTCAAACAATTTTATATCGTTCATGCCTGCATATGTGTTTGTTTGTGTATGTGTTTGTGTGTATTTGTGTGTATGCTTGTGTGTGTGTGTTTGAGTGTGTGTTTGTGTGTGTGTTTGTTTGTGTGGGTGTTTGTGTGTATTTGTGTGTATGCTTGTGTGTGTGTGTTTGAGTGTGTGTTTGTGTGTGTTTTTGTTTGTGTGTGTGCCAACAAGAAGAGGCTTTTTCCTGTCCTATCTCAGTGCAGCAGAAAAAATGCCTCTTTGTCAGTGTTAGCCACAAGACACGTTGGAGGCATTGTTGGCCGTTTTTCTTCTGTGTGTCAAAGCCTGTTCATCCCTGCCCAGGTTCTCTTAGGAGTAACAAACGAGAGAGGACAATTCCATGCTGCAGCTCCCACAGGCAGATCCTCAGCCACTACAGTGTTTCTGAACCCTCAATGCAGCCACGTCCCTCTGCCCTCCCAACTATCCAGTGAGCTAGCTGCAGTTGGAGAAGTTTTAGGTTTGGAAGTGTGGCACAAGACCTGTGTGCAGCCTTGGGAGTTGAATGCCATCTTTGTAGGACAAGCAAGAGCCCTATCTGCCCAGTGGTGTGCATAGAGAAGGAGGGTGAAAGGTACATGTCCTTCCCTCAGCAGAAGGAAACATGACAAGGCACTGCAGTTTTGGTCCCTCCATGGAATGATGTGTTGGCTGCCTGCTCTGGAAACAGACGGTGGTGAGGGTGCCAAGGGCAGGGATAAACCACACACAAACCATGATGTGAAATTTCTGAGGCAGTTAATGCACTGCCTATAGTGTGAGAATTACTCACTTCATTCTGTCTTCTGTGTATGAAACCCGTGTCAGTGCAGTGCTTCCAGAGCTCACAAAAGCCTCTGATGTGTAACCTTGTCAGTCTCCTTTACAGCCACCTCTGGTTTTCTGTGTGTGGGGTGTGAAACAGGAGTAGGAGAGCCAAAATAACTCCATTCATGGTGAGCCCTGGGCTGTGAAGTGTGATTTACACCTCTGAGATAACCAGAATGCTCCAGACTAAGCACTGGAGAAGGAAGGGGAGTGGGGAAAGGAGGGCATTACAAAACACCATAATGAGGACTTAACCCAGGCAAGGGGCTGTGATGCCGTAGGAAATGGAGTTGGAGAGGCTCTTTGTGGCAGCAAGAGTCAGTTCTACAGCTAATAAGTGCCTTGAACTTGAAAAGTTTTAACATTGCAAGAAGAGAGGGATTCATTAATTGTCTTTGGTTTGTATTTTTTCTCCCTCTGCTTACTGGTGTTCTGAATTAACATCACTCATCTAGTGATCTCACTAAGAACCTTCTTGTTCCTTCTTCCTTGCCAGTAAGAAACATGCTAAAACCAATTGGATCATGGGTTTTGATTTAGTTCTCCTACTTTTTGCTGTTTCTTGTGGCCCTCTGTAACACGTTGCAGCTGATGTGTGTGGGCTGCTTTTGGGGAGGCGTCCACTTTGAATTAAGTTTGAGCATTTTGAGGTACTCTATGAAAGGCTTCACTGAAATGCAGGCATGTTGCAGTTTCCACTCAGCCTTTGTGAATTAGTACTGCAGCTCTCTCAGACTGGTTTGCAAGAAGGTCTACTTCTGATTAAACTCCTGCTGAGAAATATTCGGTTCTTCTCGAATTTTATTTGCCTATGTGTATACCTATGTGGCACACATGTTTTAGTGTATTAGGGTTTGTCTTCCTCTGAATGCCAAAATTATGACAAATAAGCAGGATCAGCTAGAATGGCAGATATTTTGTACTGCCCTCATACTAGTGTAAATCTGGAGTAAGTTGACTTGGCTGTGTAAATTCTGATGTTTTCTGGTACGTGAGTTACATTTAGAACTGAATCTTATAGGTATATTTTGACTACTTACAGCTCTGAACTCCACAAATGAATCTCTGCACCCATAGAGAACCCAAAATACATATTGGGTGGCCAAGGTTCCTGCAGCCTGTAGGCAGCTGTAGACATTGAGCATTGTTTTGCTGTAGTTACTAATGCGTGGAAAACTTCATGGCAGTGACTGCTGTTGCATTCCAGGAAAAGTTAAGTATGTCTGAATTAAAGCAAGCCTGGCACTATATATTTCTCTACCTCGTTTAGTTAGCATGGCAGATGCTGCTAACTTTTGTCACATCATCTGTGGCATACCTGCATGCATAGGCAAAGAGAGCTTGATATTTAGCAAGGAAATACTTTTCACAGGAACAGATAAAATGACTTTATGGAATTGTTCACATATCTCTGGCCAGGATTCAGAGGAGCACACAAGTCTACACTGAAATCTTCTGTCAGTCATGTGTACGAGTGCAGTGGGACTTGGAGAGCACATGCTTAAAATGAAACACATGCTGCCATGTTTTCCTGAGCAAGCCTGCTTCCCGAGCTTGGAAACTCAGTAAGTGCAGCAATCTGTACTACAAACTTAAGCAGCTGAAATAGGCTGATTTTTTTTTTCTTTTTTTTTTGTGTGGGATGTGTAATAGCAAATCCCTTGCCATGTAAGTAAGCTTAGTAAATTAACAGGGTTCATACTTCTGGGAATAAGTAAATTCTGGGGGCTTGTTTTGAATCAAATGAATGTGAACCCTGCAAAGACTCTTTTCCTCCATAACAGAATGACACAGTTGGAGACCTTCCAGCTTTTTGACTATTCTAAGAAAAGAAATTGGGAGGCACAGTAAGCCTTGACTGACAACTTCTTATAGTACAACTGCACACTACGTTCAACTTGTTTTATAAATTCTCAGCAACAGAGCCTTTTCTTTCAGCTTGGGAATGCTATGTGACCTAGGACATGAAACTGCAGTAAATATAGATGGCAGTGCCCCCTCCCTGCTTTGGCAGTGCCCCCTCCCTGCCATATATTTGCTTTCATCCCCCAAGACGAAGGACAACCAAAGGGGTCATGAAATTAACAAAAAGATGAAATATTCTGCCGCTTGAAGTTACATGGCTGGGTATCCTTGTGTGTACAAGAAAATGCTCAATGTATGTTCAAGAAGTCAAAAGGAAATTGCACTTTCTTCTGGCGCATTTAGAAGCCTGTGGTCAGGCCCAATATATTTGCTGGGGTAGCTGTCCTTGCTTTCTGCCCTGGCAAAACACTCCTTATTTTGTAGTTGCAGGCTGATGACATAATTCCTACCTCTGTGTCTGCACAGGACTAAACTTGGGTGCAGTTTTGTTGGTGTAAGTGTCAAAAGCTTACAGTGATCACTTTGTCCTTTGCCTTGAGTCACTGAGGTGTGTCAGTGTAGCAACAGAGTCAAACCTGTGTTGAATTCATGGTGCGGCTGCCCAGGCTCACTGTGAGGTGATTGGACACTGAGGATTTCACAGACAGATACAAATCTGTGTAAATTTGGAAAGGGCATCCCATGAGAGGTAATGTGCTCCTGGTCGCCTAACACTGAGCACACTCTTTGCTTCAGCAGAAAATGTAAGGTCCACAGTGACCTTGATGAACCAATGAGTCCCACAGTAATTTTTTAGGGGAAGGGGAAAAAGAAATCTGTTTGACATAATGCCAAAACTCTAGGGTTTTTTTCCGCCTGTAAATAAAATAGCTTTTAGTAAAGCTGTATTAGTTTTATTTTCAGCAGAACATTTTTACTGAAGAACTCTTTGAAACTTTTTGATGCACAGAATCATTAGATAATCACATAAATGGCTTGGTCATGCAGTGTCATGTGGTTTTACTTATAAAAAGAAGTTCTGTTGAAACATTTTCTGTCTCTTTCTTCTCTCTCTGTGGTATTTGCTGATTCATCCAAACTCCTGTGTATTGAGGGAAGGAGTTAATTGCAGTGGAGTGGTTCTGTCAGAGCCTCGCATGGGTCCTCTCGTGTTTGCTTATCAGTGCTGATCCTGATGGGCTGGGGGAGAGGGAGTATAATCTGTCCTCAGCACTGAACACTGTCAGCCTGGCAGGGCTCCTGGCTTCCACAGGAGCTCTCTAGAAAATGACAGTTCTCATTTTGTGGTCATTTGGAGAAAACTTCCCTGCTGAATGGTGAAGTTCGGTTCTGGTCTTGCAATTGTGAGCAAGATGGAAACTGGTTTGCCCCTAATTGTCCTTTTAAGTCACTTAAGTATTGATTTTTTTTCCCCTTTTATGTTTAGGAAAGGAGAGGAAAAAGAAAAATGTGTTTTTCTGACTTTCAGCTGTATGCTTTGATCCTGTGTCCTTCTGTTTCATTGCTGCAAGATCAGGATGTGGAGGATATTAACCAGCTTTTTTCTCCAGCTTTATATTGGTGTCAGCTCAGATACAGAGCTCATCTGAGGAGGGTGAAAATCATTTAAATTTGGCACAGGGGAAGGTTACTCATAGCAACCAACTTTAGGCCCCGAGCAGAGTGGGCTGGTGAGGGGTAAGGCTGCAGCTCTCTCTGCTTTTTTTTTCTTAGTGGCCCTATAGGACAAACACACTAAATCCAAATTGACATCTCTAGGTAGGCCCTAAATTTAAATATATCCTTCCTGGTACACAG